>CAUYUJ010000459.1:448139-540639 GCA_963575745.1 Prorocentrum cordatum
TCCTCCTCCTCCTCCTCCTTCTCCCCCTCCTCCTCCTCTTTCTCTCCTCCTCGGGAGTTCGAGGCCGCCATTTGGTGCGTCACCGCACGGCCCTGGGGCCTCCGAGTTCTTGCGTCCTCTACGCCCAGGGCCTGCGGCGGCGCTCTCCCGCCCACCTGCTCGCTCGAGGGAGGTAAGGCGGCACAGGGCGTGCGGGGCCCCGGCCGAAGATGCGGCCGAAGCTGGCATAGGGGGCGGCTACAATGGGGGTTGGGAATTTGGACGGGTGGGGTATCATGGCCACGGCCATGCCCTCTCCCTGGGTTTCATGGGCCCCTTGTACTTTATTGTTATGACTACCCTTATTGCTATGACTACTAGTATTATTATTAGTTTTATTCGTAATATCCTTATCATTTATAATAGAATGATCCGTTTTCTTGTTATTTTTCTTGCTCGTCTTTCCTATGCGTCCATTGGCCCCCCTTCATCCGCGCCCATGCCTCGGGCCATGATTTTCGAACCAGGGCTCGGCCTGAACAGTGTTTTGGCGATTTCGCGGACCGCTTCGTTTTGATTCCGTTCTGCAGCACAGGAGGAACGAAGGCACACCGAGAGAGCACGGACACATAACGAAGACGAGCAACACCGTTTAGGTGGAGTTGCGTTCTTCTTCTTCTTCTTCTTATTTTTCATGGTACCCTCACTATTATCATTATTATTCGTAGTAGTCGTAGAAGTAGTCGTAGTAGTAGTAGTACTCTTATTATGTTTCTTCTTCTTTCCATGCGTCCCTTGGCCCCCCCCTTCGTCCGCGCCCATGCCTCTGGCCATGAGCTTCGGGCCCCCGGCCGGCATCTCGCGGGAGGCCGCCGCCTCCTGCCAAGTCGCAGCTACTCGGGAGGGCCCCAGGAGGGGGCGCGCCAAGACCGTCATGCCCCTCGCCTTCTCGCCCCGCCGCGCGGCGCCGGCGTCGAGACCGCCTGCGCGCGCAAACGTAAGTCGGGCGTGTCTCTCTAGAGGAGGAATATTCAAAGATAATCCAAACATAGCCTGGGACGAGTTATGTGCATGTTGGTTATGCTCTCGAATTGTTTTGACGATTTGTTTTTCTTCGTCTAAAGTCCGCCGCCGACATTGACATCAGCTCGGCGTCGCCCAGACATGCTAATACTGTGTGTGCGTCGCCCCTACAGGGGCGACGCGCGCACCGAGAGATATTACAGTATACGCGTCGTGGCGGGCGCTGTCTGGCCACACCGCTCGGGAAACGATGTACTACAAGATGGGTATACTATATGGTTGGGTCGGACGCGCGCCTCCACGGAGGACATGTAGTATTAGTGTGTCACTGTGCGTCCCGTCAACGTTTCCTGCCTTTGGGCCGCATTTTGGACCGACTTTGGCGTTTCCTCCTGCTCCTCCGCGCCCCCTTCTCCCTCCTCCCCCGCCTCCTTCCCCTCGTCTTCCCTCGTACTGGGGCGGGCTGGGTCCAAATCTGGTCCCACATGTGTTCCAAGTCTGGCCCAAACCAGGCCCAAATGGGACAGCGCCAGGGGCCACGTAGGCCCCCATGGAACGGACACCGAACAAGCTTTTGGAGGTCCGCGCGGGTTTCCCGTGGTCGGCGCGACACCCCCATGGCCGGCGCCTCCCCAGAGCGCGCCAGACAGTGGGCGCCGACCCAAGAAACCCGTGTCGTCGTCCTCGTCCTCGTCCTGCCCTCCTCCTCCTCTTCCTCGTCCTCCTCCTCCTCCTCTGGGGCAGGCGCTGCACAGCGTGCGGCCCGCAGGCGTTGCTTGTGCTTCTCTAGTTGCGCTTGTCGCTGTCGGGCCGCCGTCGCGCCAGGAGTCCCCGCGGGGAGGGGGGCGGAGCCCGAGAACGGCCGCCGTGCGCCGAGAGTTTGCGAGGAGCTGTTCCGATCCATGGACAGAGGTTATCAGAGCGTGAATTACCTACCCCGCTTTCGCTTCCAGGCAAAACCAAGTCATACCACGCGCCTCCCCGTCAAGCGGCCTGACCAGTACAGGCCGTAGCTGGGCATCGCTTGGTATCTATTAGAAGCGAGGGTGGTCAAAAGCGCGGTAGGTTTGTTTGCCCCCTAGGTAACGATGGCATGCCGCCGTTGGGAGCCCGTCGGCATATTACCCCTTCGCTTATGTCCAGCCCTCTTGCGGCGTCCTCGGCAGTACAGTCGGGGCGCTGAAGAAGGAACTCTTTTCGTTGGGGTGGGGCTCCGTGTTCCTTAATGGTTTCACAGTTTGCCCCACGTGTTCCTGAGGTTTTCGGAGGGAAATCGAAGTTCAAGTTCTGGAGAAACGGGGCCTCGTTCCTGATTTAGGCTTCCTTAGGTCAGCGCCCCGACTGTATCACGCTGAGCGGCTCCCCATGGCAGCATGTCATGGATGTTTGCTCCCCGACTGCTCCTCGGCCCTCGAGGGTCGGCAGCCGCCTGGGTCTCCTGCTTCTGCCGGGCCGGGCGCCAACCATGCGGTTGCGGACAGTGCGTTGTCTTGCATTGTTGGCAGACCCGCAATGTGGTCCCCCTTCCTCTCCGTCAGGGACCCGCAATGGTGTCCATCCGCTGGCTCGCCTGTGATGATTCCGACGACGATGATGGTGATGATGGTGATGATGATGATGATGACGATGATGATGATGCAGATGATGATGATGATGTTGATTATGATGATGATGATGATGATGATGATGATGATGATGATGATGATGATGGTGATGGTGATGGTGATGGTGATGATGGTGATAACGGTGATAAAAATTGAGGTGGAGATGACGAGGGTCATGATGATGATGACGTCGATGATGATGATACTTGTGATACTAATGATGATGTAGATGATGATGCTGCTGATGATGATGGTGATGGTGACGATGATGATTGTGTTTATGGTGGTGATGATGATGGTGATGATGGTGATGATGGTAATCATGATGCTGGTGGTGGCGATGGTGATGATGCCGATGATGATGACGACGACCATGATGCTTGTGATCATGATGCTGATGGTGACGATGGTTATGATGATGACGACGATGATGATGCTGGCGACGATGATGTTGATGATGTTGATGCTTGTGATGATGATGCTGATGATGATGGTGGTGGTGGTGATGAAGCGTTTGATGATGATGATGATGATGATGATGATGATGGTGGTGGTGATAGGCACTGATGATGATGATGTTGTTGATGATTGTCATGATGATGGTGGCTGTGATGATGATGATGACCACGATGATGATGATGATGATGTTGATGATGACGACGACTACGACGACGACGACGACAATGACTACGATGATAATGATGTCGACAGCGGCGACGCCCGCGACGCTACCCGCCGCAAGGGCGGCGAGCAGTGCCCTCACTGGCACCTGCCGCTCGGCGGACGACTTGACGGCCCCGCCGCTCGCCCCCGGTTCCCTCGGGCACAACTGCACGCTGGAGCAGGACCGGTGCCCAGATGATCCACGGACGAGTGAGTTACGGGGAGGCACAGATACCGACATCGCTGCTCGTGGAGAGGCCTCGTCGCCACGTCAGGAGGCAACAAATTAACAGGGAGGTTCAGTTCAGCCTCGGCGCTGGTGTGTCCGTGGTCGGAAGCTGGTCCAATCCGCCGCAGTCCCGTTGAGTTCGGCTGAATCCAGCTGAATAGTTGTTTCATTATGCTTAATCATTGTCATAATGCGGGCCAGTCTGGCCTAATGGCTTTCTGATCGGGCTCAGTCGCTTTCAATCAACCTTACGAAGACATCCCAGGAGTTGCGACCTAAGCCACGACTGGATTCTGCTCGGCAATCTGGCCAGAACTCACCCCGGGAGAGTCCTGGGGGGAGCAGCGGTATCGGTGTCTTGTCGTCCCCCCAGGCCCAGGGAGTGACCCTTCGCCAGAGTGGCCTCTGGAGCGGGCCAGGCTGGGGTCATCCGATCGCCAGATGCGTGCGGTGGCAGCGGCGTGCGCGCGCCTGGGTTCGCCCCCCCCCCCCCCCCTCCAAGCCGCGCAGCGCACCAGCGGCCACTCTTGCCCAGTATCCTTCTCTCGCTTCTCTCGCGCTGCTTCTGGAGGGAAGCTTGGCATCGCTCGGACGTGTGCTCTGTATTGTTCTCGGCGAGGACCACCGAGGAGCGCCCGGGGTCTTCTAGCAAAGCGAACACGCACGAAGACGAAGTATCCACGGGGAGTGGACGTCCGAGCGACGGTAAGGAGGGGGATCCTGGCGGGTTTTTTTGCCGCGTTCGGCCCCCTGGGGTCTTCCCAGGCCCGTGGTCTTCGAGGAGAGGATGAGCTCAGGGTGACAAGCTGGTCCTGCAGTGCTTTTTTTCCTGGGAAGCAGCGCCCGTGCCCATCCTGCCAGCAGGACGAGGAGAGGGAGGCTGGGAAGGTGGCCTTCCCCCCATCCAGCACTTCCGTCCTCTAATCACCCCACCTCTCCTCGTTCTCCTCACCTATCCCTCCCTCTTCGCATCTCATGACCAAAGCCAGGCGCGAACATCGTTGGCGATTATCTCTGACGTAGCTTCTTTCGACCTGTTTCAAAAGTGCTGGGCTCCGCCTTTTATCGCTACGTAGTGGCGAGAACCCTGGAAATCTCAGGAGGGAAAAAGCACACAGACACCATGAATCGTCGATGCCCCAGAACATATGGGAAAATATGGGAAGTGGGGGGGGGAAGACGAACATCCAGAAAATATTGGAAACTATGGGGAATCCTTTTGTGTGTATTTCTCTTTCTCTCTCTGTGTCCTTGGGCCCCTTGAAAATCCCCCATTCTTCTTCCTGCTATAGAGCCTCCCCCCCCTCTGTCGCGCCACCAGACGTGTCCGTAGGCCTGGACAGGCGGTTCGCTCGAGACTCTGTTACAGGTCTTGGCATCGCTCGGACGTGTGCATGTCTCCTTCGGCGAGGACCATCGAGGAGCATCCTTGAGCAATTGGCGAACAAAACACGCACGAAACCGAAACATGCACGGGAAATGGAAGAGGTTGTTGCCTCGAGGCTGGAGAATCGAACAACTACAAGGGTTGAGAGCCAGTGGCTCTCGAGCTGTAGTTTCTGCCTGAGCACCGCGCGTACTCTTGCCAAACAGGTTCCAGCAGTTACAAGCATGGAGGGCCTGCAGTTTTCGAATTGCGGCTCTCGTCTTAGCACTGGACGCATTCGTCTTAACAGTAGGCAAGGGCTACGAGGATGAAGCGCGGCACGTTTTCAAACATTGGGCTAGTGCTTCAGCGCCCCGCGCGCATTCGTTGCACAACTTTGCTGCAGCACCAAGAGTGACGGGTGGCTCCTTTGGGAGATTGGGGCTCTCGCTTTCTTGCGTGTTCACCTTCAGAGACGCTTCCACGTAACTTGTCCAGATTCAGAGACCTGAGGCGTGTACATATGTAAGGGTTGCAATGATTCAGGTCGGTGGATTTACGCATGTTGCGTATGTTCCAGACTACTTCAGCGTCAGCCGCTATAAGTTTAAGATTGTGCAGCAGCTACACGGATGAGGGCGGCTCCTTTTCGGAATAGGGTTTTGGTTGGACACGCCGTTGAATTCTCAGATCTTGCCTTTTGAGCGCCTCACCTCTTGCCAGAAGAATGCGCTGCAATATCTTTTCAAAGCGGGGTCTCGCTTGAATGGAGGCTCACAAGGTGCTCGTTTTCAAGGAGACGTTTCATGTGGTGAAGGGGAATGCCCACAACGTCATATGAGTTGGGGACTTGGGACCAGAGGGTGCACGGTGCATTGAGGTATCGCTCACGAATTGGAGGTTTACTCTGGTCGTCGTCCTCCTCATTGCCCTTCTCCTCATCCACCCCCTTCCCTGGAAATAACCTCTCCCGGTCGCACCGTCAGTCGTGTCGGTAGAGCGGTATTGGGCGTTTTGCTTGAGACTTTGGAAGATTGCAAAAGGTATTGGTCGCCGCACGCAGTCGTCCTACAAGTTCCAAGAAGCTACAGCAAGGACGAAAGGCGGATCATGTTCCAATGTGTTTCTGGAATTTCGCCGCCACGCACACCTTCGAAAGCGCCAGGCACTTCAAAGGATGAGTAGAGCATCGTGCAACACCTACGAGGGTGGAGGGCGAGTCGCTTTCAAAACGGGTACATCGTTCAACATGTCTTTTGCTGTATTGGTACTCTCTCTCTCGCTCTCTCTCTCGCTGTCTCTTCCTTTGTGTTTCCACCCATCCTGTGGTGTTGGGTCATCGTTTTGAAGAGGCAGCGCCCCGCGTCCTCACTCCAGTTGCCCCCTCCCTCCTCGCATCATCTTCATCAGCATCAGCATCGTCATCATCATCATCATCATCATCATCATCATCATCATCATCATCATCATCATCAGCATCGTCATCTTCATCCTCATCATCATCGTCATCTTTCATCAACATGAAGGCCCCAGTGGCAGGGTTCGCATGGCGCCACCGAACCCATTTCGGCACATTCCTCACACGTTTCGAGGCCTCCTAGGGACCTCCACCGAAGGCTCCACAAGCAGGGTTCGCATGGCGCCACCGCACCCATGCTGGCACACCCCTCACACGATTCGCGGCCCCATAAAGGGAGCTCCACCGAAGGGCTCAGTGGCAGGCAGGGTTCGCATGGCGCCACCGCACCCAGTTCGGCATACCCCTCACACGTTTCGCGGCCCCATAAGAGAGCTCCACCGAAGGCCTCATTAGCAGGGTTCGCATGGCGCCACCAAGCTCATTTCGGCACACCCCTCACACGTGTCGTGGCCCCATAGGGAGCTCCACCGAAGGCCCCAGTGGCGGGGCTCGCATGGCGCCACCGCACTGATCTCGGCACATACCTCACACGCTTCGCGGCCCCATAAGGGGGCTCCACGGAAGGCCCTAGTGGCAGGGTTCGCATGGCGCCACCGCACCCATGCTGGCACACCCCTCACACGTTCCGTTGCCCAATTGGGCGCTCCATCGAAGGCCCCCGGTGCGCGAACAAGCAGGGTTCGCATGGCGCCACCGCACCCATTTCGGCACACCCTTCACACGTTTCGTGGCCCGACAGGGTGCTCCACCGAAGGCCGCAGTGACAGGGTTCGCACGGCGCCACCGCACCCGGAAAGAGCGCGTTCTGTGGTCGCTTGGAGGGGGGGAGGGTTGGAACCGGACTCCCCCCCCCGCTGGATGGAGGGGGGGCGGGGGGGTTCGAACCCCCCCCTTCCCCCCTCCCCCCCTGCATCCGTTCTCCTCGGGCCGGCGCTGACGTCGGCGGCGGCTGGCCACGGCGGCGGGGACGACGATTTTGGGCCGGCGCCGGCGCTTGCGGCGGCGAGCGGCGGTGCCCGGGAGCGTCGACAACGACGACGGTGGTGGTGGAGGTGGTGGTGGTGGTGGTTGGTGGTGGTGGTGGTGGCGGTGGTGGTGGTTGTGGTGGTGGTGGTGGTGGTGTGGTGGTTTGGTGTGGTGGTGGTGGTTGTGGCGGTGGGTGTTGTTGGTGGTGGTGGTGTGGGTGAGTCCACAACGCCGATGGGCGCAGACCTTTCATTCAAGGCGAGCACTGCTCGGCGTGGGGAGGGGTAAAGGGGGTGATAGGAAAATCGACCTCCCTCCTCCACGCCCTCCACTCCCTCCTCCACGCACCCCTCTCCCTCCTCCACGCCCCCCTCCCCTTCCACGCCCCCCTCTCCCTTGTCCATCATAGAAATATCGTTGTTTGTTTTGTCAGCATTCGGCGAGGAGCAGCTTTTTTCAGCTAGAAACAACATGTTGACATTCGGGCGGATGTAGATAAGTGAAAGGGCGTTGGTCGGTGTGCATGATTTTCAATTTCAAAAACCACATGTTGACATCTGGATCGATGTAGATATGAGGAGGGGCTTTCGGCGAGGCGCGGCGCGTCCTGTAAAAAAACCCATTTCGTCTAGGTATGTCGGAGATGTGTGAAGGAGCTTTCGGCGTGGCGCAGCTTGTTCCTTGCCCCCGCACCGCTGTCTCATTTGTGTGCATACATAGTTGTCTAAATGAAAACCCACGGGGCGCGTGCATGTAGTAACATATGCGGTGCTCGCGCGCGTGATGAGTTGGAACGTTCTAGTGAGATCGGTCGAGTGAGATCGATAGTGAGATCGATTGTGGGATCGATAGTTAGGGCGATAGTGGGATCTATAGCAACAATTGTTCATACGTGCGCGCATTCACGGCCCAAGCCAACTTCGGGATGCAACAGCATCTCCCTGTGTCGATCGCTCGGCAGTTGTCAGTTGCTGGGCCGTCTTACATTTTGTTTAACGATGGTTGTCTAGATATCTCTCGTGATTCCATGCCGCTTCTTATATCTGGGCTGATCAATGTTGGAGGTAGGCATTGTGCGAGCGTTTTGCGCAAGCATGGTCAGGGTTGGTTGAATCCTCGCGGGCATTTCAACGCAAGTGATTGTATTGATATTTTGGGCGATATCTTTAACATACCTTGGGCAGCAGCAGCCAGGCGGCCATGGGAGAACATTCTGACCAACGTGGCATCCTCAGCAATGGCCGCACCATCGGCGCCCGAACCTCTGCCTCTGGCGTTGCCAGGCCCGACGTCGTTGGTGCCATTGCCTGCGCCCGATGCCCGGAGGGCCCGCAGTGTTGTTTCACGGACTTTCGGTACACAGGCGATCGTTTCTCAACAATATCAGAATTTGAGTCTTGAAACGGCGGTTCAGATGTTGAGATTTCGGGACCAGCAGCTGGTGGACTCACAGGCAGAGAACATGTCGCTCAGGAAAGCATTGGAGCACGAAAGGACAACCTATGCGAAAACAGTTGCTGTCTATCAAAAAGAGCTTGCCAAACATAAAGGTTCCGAAGAAAACGACTTCCTGGTGGTTGCCCGGGGCCCGAAGGATGTGCGTCTTACGGAGGCGGGGGCCAATGCGGTTGCGCTGAGGCGAAACTTGTGCAATGTGTCAGCTACGGGTTTCGGCGCTGTGGTATTGAAAGAGATCTCCCACCAGACCGTTTGCCGCGCGGAGGCTGACTTTGGGGCGAAGCTGGTTACTTCTTTTTGGTTGTTTCATCACCATAGTGAACAAGATATGATTGAGCAGCTCAAGGTACACCATGCCAGAATGCAAAGTAGTGTCCCAGACAGCCCCGTGACAGCGAACCTCGCGATACACAGATTACGATCTGACGCCACCAATTCAACGGTGTGGCAAAAACAAAAACTGATGACCACGGAATGTGAATCTTGGTATGTTATTGGGGACGCTCTTGAACATGGCGAGGACTCCTTGAGAAGTAGCATGTATTTCTCGCCGAGTATGCGTCGAGTTCTTGACCTACAGGTGGTTAAAGACGGCAGTGGTAAGGGTACGTACATGACCGTTCGGAAGGTGTCCCAGGCTGCTGGGGCACCGTGGAGTTCATTTTCTAAGAGGCCGCCCAATGCGAGACCTGATATTGCCGTGAACTTCAGGGTGCTCTTGTATTGCTCGGATGGCGGGCCCGACCAGGTGGGTTGGGCGGGCAGGGCCACCCGGGAGGGGGCAAGGAGATCTGAGGAGGATGGGGGAGGAGGAGGATGGGGGGGAGGAGGAGGAGAGGAGGATTCCTCAGGATGAGGAGCAGTAGAAGAAGGCTTAAGGAGGAGGAGTGAGGCAGAGGGGGATAGGAGGTGGAGGGGAGGACCTGAGGTGTCCGAGTGTCAAACCGTTGGGGGGAGGTGAATGATGAGGACGATTGGGGGCAAAGGGTAGAAGGATGAGCGGAGGAGGAGGAGGGAGGGAGGTGGAGGGAGGAGGACGTTGCGTGGGCGCTCCCGACCTTTGGTGGGGGGTGGTGGTGGCCAAGGGTGTCCCTGGCCCAAGGTGTCCCGTCCCCCAATTTGTCGCGCCATTAATTATGGACCCCCCCTGGGCCCTGGGGCCCATCTCGGCCCTCGTGGCGGGTGCTCTGGGCGCCGCCTGGAACTCTTGGGAACGCCTTGGGCCATGGACACTTTGGGCAACACCGTCAACACCCAACTTTTCTTTCGTCGCTGGGCGCCGCAGCGGCGAGCCCGGCGCGGACCCGCGGCCGCCGCGGCCCTCGACGACGACGACTCGTCGTCACGACGAGAGACATCAGCGACGTCAGGCGAGGGAGCGAGGGACAGTGAGGGGAAGATAAAGGGCGAAGCAAGCAAATTGGCAGGGGAGGTGACATTTCGGTCGGTGCTGAAAAACGAGATGAGCGAGAATGAGCACTTGGTCTTTGTCGACGTTGGTTGCATGCACCACGCCCATAGCTTGATTCACAATTCGGCCTTGTCTCGTGCGGATGAGTCCTTACAGTCCAGACTGCCTGATAAGCCTGGGTGGCATTATTACGCCTCGTTGGCCAAGCTGAACATTTTGTGGCGCGACAACGCCAAGTCAATGTTCAAGGCTTGGGTGGATCAGCACGGTGCCCCAAGCGCTCTGAAACATGCCAAGCGTTTGCCAGAGCGCGTTTGCTCTGGGCGGTGGGGCACCGTCGGCTCTCCTCAACGACATATTATAAGTGCCGATAAGCATTTGATTGAGGGTGTGTTCAGTTCTGTGGTCAAGTGTAAATGCGGTGCTACCGAGGCGTGCAGGGCTCGCGCTGCTGCTGATGCGCCAGTGCGCGGTCCAGATCCCGCGGATGCTACTGCCGGGGGGCACGCAGACGATCCCAGGGTCGAGTCTCAGAAGCAATGCACAGTCAAAATGGGCCGCTGGAAACGAGACACAACCCGAGCGATTCACGACGACACGTTTTGGGTCACGGTCAGACTTTCCAATCTAGCATCGGGGCCGCTGCTGTCGTTCCAGGCCGTGTTGCAGAAGAGCTTGAAGGATTCAGATATCATATGCGATGGGGGCACCTTGGGGCAACTGGTATGCAATAAGGGTTGGAACATATTCCTGGAGTGGTCCAAATGCCTGTGCACGTTCGACTGGGTTGGCGCTTTCGAGGGGTGGCCGATTAGCCTTGCCCCGCTATATGTCGAGCTTGGCGTATACCTCATATGTCATTGCGCCTGCAGCTATTACAGGAGGGTTCAGCGGCATCTCCTTGCACTTCCATTATCATTGTGCTGGTTTGCATGCGAGTCTCCAAGCACGAGGTGCGACCATCGACGACGTCCGATAGGGGAGGGAGGGCCCCTCCCTCCCCCTTCTCCCATCCCCTCCCCTCCCTGGGAGGGGAGGGGATGGGGGAAGGGGGAGATATGGGTGGATTCTGCCTCCATGCACGTCGCATCTTCCATCCTCTCCCATATCATATATTCTCTTCCCCATTCCCCTCCCCATCCCCATCATATCTCATGTCCCCATCCTCCACCCTACCCTGCGCCCGGGCGCGCTCAGTCGCTCGCCGCGGGCCTGGCGGAGGGTGGGGCGACATCACGGGAGAAAGGGCGACAGGCGGCAAGCAAGGGGGAGGTGGAGAGAGGACGAGGGGGGGGAGAGGACAGAGGAGGACGAGGAGGACTGAGGAGGAGAAGGAGGAGGAGGACTGAGGAGGAGGAGGGGCGAGAGAGATAGAGAGAGAGAGGGGGCATGGGGAGGTCTCGCCAAGCACGCGCTGCACTTGGAGAGCGTGGATGTCGCGTCGCTGGAGGCTAACACCGCCAAGCTGCTGAAGACGTTCAGGCATGACTTTGAGCTGGCCGCGGATACTGGCCAGGTCACCCCGCAGGGCTTGTACGTCGTGGCCGCGGCCCTGGCCATGTGTTGTTGGTCAGACACGCAGGAGTTGGAGGGCATCAATTCCCTCATCCGCCTGAACTGCGAAAGATCTCGCAGAATATCATTGCAGTTGTTATCGGCTCGCGTGGCCACCAAGAAAGCTCTTGGTATTGGCAAGAGGGGCGCGAAGCTGAACTTCGCTACTGCGAGGAGCCATGCGCGGGCAGTCATGGACGAGCTTATGAGTACAACGCCTGCGGCATGTGCGGCAACATCTACGATGCCAGACAGGTGGGTACCATATGAGGAGGGGAGCCCGCACTTCCAGAAGTTCAACTACCCTGGGCCTATGCATACTGCCCCCTCTCATAGCCAGCAGTGGGCCGCAGCCCGCAATGTTCTGTTCCACCGTGTCTGCCGTAAGTCGGGGTTCCAGCGGTGTTGGTTTATTGATCGCCGGCAGGCGGGGGAGCTCTCTGTTGGCGCGGAGGTGCTCCTGTGCGCGGAGAAGAACCATTCCCTCGGCATGCTTGTGCCGAGTCACATTGTGCGCATGGCGGACCGCTTTGCACATGCTCGGCTTACTCTTCCTCTTCGCCCACAGTTATCGACCGACGCGTGGGGGGCTTTGTATGGCGACTTGCAGGCTGCCTCCTCCATCTCCCTGCTCCCCCTTCCTTCTTCCTCCTGCTCCTTCCTCCCTCCTGCCTCCCTCCTCCTGCTCCTTCCTCCTTCCTCCTGCTCCTTCCTCCTTCCTCCTGCTCCTCCTCCTCCTTCCTCCCTCCTCCTGCTCTCTCTCTCTCTCTCTCTCTCTCTCTCTCTCTCTCTCTCTCTCTCTCTCTCTCCACTCCGCCTCAGAAGGCTGGCGGTCCTGACGTGCCCGGGGTGCCCGTGCTGGAGTATGCCGTGGTGTGGGGGGCCGAGCGAGACGAGCGCCGCGATGGCCGCCTCGCTGCTGCTTCTTCCTCATCCGCAATCGTGCCCACGTTGCCTGGTGCTGGCCCTGGCGCAGATGAATGGCTGTGCGACGTGATCTTCCGCATCGACCTCAACAGTTGCATCGCGGCGTTTGCAGCCAGGCCCTCGTCCCAGGGGCTAGAGGCCGAGGGCGATGAGGGAGGAGGGCGTGGGAAGGTGAGGAGGAGGAGGAGGAGGGATGGGGGAGGAGGGAGGAGGAGTAGCAGCAGGAGGATGGTGGAGGGCTGTCGAGGGGTGGAGGGTCGAGGACAGGAGGGGCGAGGTAGAGTGAGGGGGGGAAAATGATGTCTCCACCGACCGAGTCTCCACCGTGACTGCCGTCCACACTGCCTCCTCCCTCCCTCCTCCACTCCACTCCATCCCCTCCCTCACCAGGGAGGGGGTTGGAAAGGAGGAGAGAGAGGGAGAGGGGCACGGTGGAGGGAGGGCGGGGTGGAGGCATCATTTAAAATGCGAGCGCCCGCGCCTCTCCCGGACAGGCATCAGATGCCGGCGTCGGTGAAGTCCAAGACGGGCAAGAAGCAGAAGACGACGGCGCCTGCCGGCGCTGCCCCATTGGAGGATGAGCAGGGGGAGGAGGAGGTGGGCGACGAGAAGGACGACGACTTTGAGCTTGACCTGATGAGAGCGCTGTACGAGACCGTTCTAGGCACGGGGCTCGACGAGGGCAGCGCGTCGCATGATGATGTGGTGGAGGAGACCCGCAGGGACATGGGCGAAGATGCCTCGCGCCAGCATGAGGAAGCGATCGTCCGAGGCCACAGCCCATCGTTCGGCTTGCACACCGAGGTCGGGGACAAGGAGGACGACGACGACTACGACATCTTCGAGCCTCGTGGAGATGAGCAACGACTAGATGGTGTGATCTTTTCGTTTGCCGAGGAGCGCTCCTTTCTCCTTTCGCAATTTGCTGTCGCAGCCGCCCCTTCGTTTTGCGGCGACGACGTCGACGACGGCGACCGACCGACGACGACGAGACGACCGCCATGTTTGGAAGTATGGATTTCTCGCTCCTCTTGCTGCTCCCTCCTCCCTCCTGCTGCTCTCTCCTCCTGCTGCCCCCTCCTCCTGCTGTTTCCTCTCTCTCCTTTCTCTCCTCTCTCCTCCTCCTGCTCCCTCTTCCTCCTCGCTCTGCCCGCCGCCAAGCCCGCGCCCCCCCCCCCCGCAGAAGCGGCCTCACATGGACGTGAACCCCGCCGAGCTGCAGCACGACGCGCTGCTGCAGGACGCACTCCTGGGGGGCGAGGTTGCGGCGGCGGAGCTGGCGATGCGAGGCGGCGCGCCGCCCCCGGGGCCTGCGGCGGGGGGTTCGGATGTCAGCCCACGCGAGCCCCTGCTCCAACGGCACGCCGAGGCTGTGCACAATCCGACTTATCTTGACTGTGCTTTCCGCGAGTGGTTACCCCGTGCCAGAGAAGGGGCCAGATTGCTGAAGTGGGCTCACGATTGTTCTGGAGGCCTTCTTGGAGGACGTGCTCCGTATCAGTTATCTTTGCTTGATGCTGTGGTGGATGACGAGAGGGCGATTATCTATGTTCACTGGTCCAATCCTACCAAAATGATTGGGCGTGCCGTTGGGTTACAGACTTCTGGTAGGCTCGGTTCGTCTTCGATGCAACCGAGATACGTTCAGCCCAAGAGTATTCTGCCAGGCTGGAGGGCCCCCAAAGCGCACCCCCTCCTTTCCCTTCGCGCTTGCTCCTTCCTCCCTCCTGCTCACGCCCTTCTTCCTCGGCTCCCCTCTTTTACTTCGGCCCCCCTCCCCCCAGTGGCGGGGCCTTTCGTGGAATCGACGCCCGTTCCAGCGGCCACGGCTCGACAAGAGCTTAAGAGCGGCGGCGCCAACGCCCTCGGGCTTTGGGGGGTGGGCGCTCGAGGGTAGGGTTGGCAGGGGCCCCCTGGGCTCCCAGCAAGGCGGCAGCGCGCGATGTGCTGTTGACGTTTCGTGGGAGGAACGGGTGCAGCGTATCATATTGCCTGATGTTGGAGTTCGGATGGTAAAGCCCAGGGACCAGCGCGAGGATATTCCTGCGGATGTCTTAGCGTTGCAAACCATGTGGGAAATTGCGACGACGGCTGGCCACGCCGGCGTCGACATTAGCATCGAGGAACCATCTTGTGAGTTGTGCCGGACCACCCTTGTGGATCACAATTTGCTCGGGTTGAGCAGCGTGACTCAGTGTAGCACATGCCGGACACGCTGGCGCAGGAGATGTTGTGCAGCCGTCCAGGCTTTCAGGTGTGTAGGTAATGCGACTCTCGTTGCCGATATGGCTGAGTACTCGAGTGTCGGGGCAGACATGCTGCCCAAACCTTTCAGGGAGTCTATGTGCGCTGCGTGTGCGTGTGCTCTGGGCGTCTCGTGACATCAGGGCGCAATTGGCGCAATAGGCGCTCTCCCCTTGTCCCTCCACGCACCGGCGCGCGTGCTCAGCGCATCGTGTGATTGCACTGCAACTGTGGCGCGCCTTGCGCCCTCGTCGCTGGAAGAAGGAGCCCCCCCCCCCTCCTCCTCCCATCCTCCTTCTCCCCCTCCCCCCCCCCTCCTCCTCCTCAGCCCCTCCTGGGTCTTCAGCGACGCCCCAGATGATTCTCGGTAACTTTTTGTGAGTGTGGTTTGTGGACATGCCGCGCCCTAGTCTGGCCCGAGAGGGCCGACTTCCTGGAGGTCTTCCGACCTCCCCCCGCTGACACCGTCCCTGGCTCCTCCTCCTGCCTCCTCAACTTTCCTCAACCTCAGATCAGCCCCGTGGGCCCTCATCCGCATTAGATCGATCCCCCCTGGGGGCCCTCACCTCGGGCCGCGAGCCTGAGCTCGCAGAGGGGCCGAGGGGCGCGATGCGCCAGAACGAGATGTGTCTGTGCGGGGGGGAGTCTAAGAGTGAGTGAGAGTCTGGGCAAGTCGCATTACGACTGAACCCGTTTAGGAGCGAGTCTGAGTTCGGCAAGGTCTGATTGTGAGTGGGTCTGTGTGCTCGGCATTGCAATGGTGATCCTGGTATCGCGAGGGGCCCCCGTGGCCCCGACCCTGGGGCCGTACCCGGGCCCGGCCCGACCCGCCCCTCCCCCGCCATTGAGCTCGTGGCTCAGGTTTCAAGTTAGGCTCACTGACTTCCTTCGTCTGACTGCAGATACTGTATTGCAAGAGCTGCGAGCGTGGGCACCACTAGAACTTATGATGCCACTTGCGGCCGCCGACGCACAAGACTCTGTCGCCCAGATCGTCAACCACGGCGTCAACATGCGCCGCCCATTCACAATGAGGCCCCCAGCGCCGTACCGTCTTCGCATGACAGGTAATGGTCTGCTGGCCCCGGAGGCGCCGCATCATGCTCGTCACCATGTGAGCACCTTCTTGCGCGTTGGCGGGACCCAGAGGGTGGACCCCGGCTGGGGCGACTGGATCGTGCGCTACCTCCACTGCACCAGAATGGTGCACCCGCAGCTTGACATGCCGCATGTCACCCACAAGATTCGCCAGCTTCGCGACGTCATCTGCTGTGCGAGGTGCGGCGCCTGGACGAGGCAGGCTCGGACGCGTCTACTCCTCCAGCCGTGCACGTACACCAGGACCCGCTACCGCTTGCAGTGCCTCACCCGCATGGCGAACGGGCTCACCCCTCGTGCCGACATGGCTTTCAATGGGCCCGATGATCAGCGCATCACCATGGTGGGCGACGTCTCGACGGCCTCGGACTCCGACAGCGACTCCGACGACGAGCTCGACAGCGACAGCGAGGAGAGCCTGGCCTCTTGCTTTGTTGAGGAGGAAGTCGACGTGGGGGAGGATGGCGACGAGTCGGGCGAGAAGGATGGCGACGAGTCGGGCGACGATAACCGCGGAGATAGCCCAGGCCCAGTTGACGCTGCGCGGGCTGCGCGCGTCGCCGCGTCTCAGGCAGCCAGGTTCGCCACGCTTGCCTCCAAGACCGCCGATTATGATTCCGATGTGATCGTGGAGAAGAGGAAGAGGCCCGAGCCCGACATCGAGGAGGGCGGCGACGGCAGCGGCATGAAGAAGCAGAAGATCTTCGAGGACTACGACCAGTTCAAGGACAAGGATCACCTCCAGGCCATGATCAACATGTGGTTGACGGGCTTCGAGGACTGGGACGGCGGCGCCGGCAGTGGCAGCGGCGGGTCATCGTCGTCGTCAACGGCGCCCGGGGCATCGTCGGCTGCATCGTCGCCCTCGTCATCTCCGGAGCAGAAGGCGAAGGAGGGGCTCAGCCAGCAGTAGCAGGCGGTCCTCGTCTTGATCGTGACGATCGTGGATCACGCGCTGGTCGAGCATGATGAGTTCGGCCTGGCGGCGGCAGGTGCGCGCGTGGAGTCGAGTGCGGCACCCGCGCCCCGAATAATCTCCAGCGGAGTCGGCCTTCGGAGACTTCCGAGAAACTTCCAATGGACATTCTGGAACATCCAGGGACCTCCAGGGAAGGAAACGCGGGCGGGGTAGGAGGAGGAGGAAGAGGATGGATGAGGAGGAGGAGAGGAGGAGGAGGAGGAGGAGGATGAGGAGGCCGAGGACGAGGGAGGAGCAGGATCAGGAGGAATATGGGATGATGTGTGGGTGGGTTCGTTTTCGAAAAGTATCGAACGCTACGCTAACCATCGGGGACGCCCTGGGGCCTCTGGAGGCCCAGGCGGATCGCGAGGGGGGGCGGGCCGAGTTCGTTGGCGGTTGCCCTCGCGGAAGCTTTGATAGATATAGCATGTGTGCAGGCATTGGGGAATGGCCTACTATGCTGCATGCTGTTCCTGATTCATTGGGCGCGTTGCCCTCGGTCTTTGCGCTGCTCACATTTTTGCGTCTTACAGGAGGCCTGCGACGCGCGCGCCGTGCATAGCGCTCGGCAGCGGACAGGAGAAGAGATACACACGTGTCCAAATATCGTGGGGTATTAGTAAGAGTTCCTCCCCTCCTGACTCCTCAGCTCCCTACCCTCCGAGGTCATATTCGAGCGCTACGCGTTAGCACGCCCCCGCCGCCCCCCCAGGTGATACAGTCAACGCGCGTGGTAAGGATGAGCAGCATTCCCCAGGGTACCCTTGCATCCTTGCCTTTGCGGCCCATCCACTCCTTGAGTCAAACGAGCATCAACTTGGGCGTCCAGGGGGCCTGCTTCCTCACCTCGCATCCTTATCGCGAGCGTTGACTGCGCGGTATACGAGCGCCAAGCGCGCACGCGCCCAAGACCCAGGACATCGCAAGGCTCGCCCCAAACCATATCCGAGCGCTTCGCACGCGCACGTCCGCGAAGATAACATCGCGCAGCTCTCCGGGGCCATATCTTAGCGCTACGCGCTTGCACGCGAGCCCCCGCCCATTCAAATATAGGATATGACAAGTCAGAGGAAAGGTTGAGGATGAGGAGGGGGGGGGGGGGGGGGAGGAGGAGGAGGAGGAAGATGAGGAGGAAGAGGAATAGGAGGAGGGGAGGAGGGCGCGCGGTCCTGATCCAACCTCTCCGAGAGCTCATCGTAGTCCAACTTCAGCTGCAGTCCCTGGGGGGCGGTCGGTGGGGGGGCATTAATCTCAACCCTACGGGCATAACTGGCGCTACGCGCTCCATGTCCCTCAACGCTAACATACTGCGTGCAATCTCGAGTTCGCTGAGTCTTGGTGCACAGGCTAGGCTTAGGGTCTTGGCTCCCTTTAAAGCCCTCTCGTGGGGCCCCCGCTCGCACTTGAAAAGCTTCTCTGGTTCGACTCAAGAACGCGCGTTATCATGTGGTCTTAGTGTTGTTTGCATGGGTTATGTTATGCTCGAAGCTGTGTTTGTATTTCATTCCAATATATATGTTCTAAGAGTGTAACGTAGGAATCATCGGTATTGATATAAGATGTGCGCCGTACGGTGGCGCGGCCCGAAGGCCGTTCAAAGCAGTTGAGTTGATGTTTGAAATGTTGTTTGTGTTTATCTTTGACACGTTAATGCGTTCAAGCCATAATATAAGAGCATGATCACCATGAGAAAACATTGACATATGGCAAAACCGAAGAACAGCATTCAAAGGACACAAACAATGGAAATCAAGGACGCGTTGTTTAAAATAACAATGTACATCTTAAACAAAATAAGAAACTCGTTTAACAATCATTAATCATGTTTAATGTTGTTCTTAAGAAAGCTTAAGAACAACATTAAACAATTAATGTTTTTCTTAAATCTGCCTTACGAAAATCATTAAAATGTAATGGTTTTCTTGAGAAATCACAAGACAATCATTTAATTTATAATGAGTTTTCTGTAGAAATCTTAAGGACATCATTAAACTTTTGATGACTGTCTTAGGAAATCTTTAGAAAATCATCAAACATTCCATGAGTTTCTTAAGAAATCTTGAGAATATCATTGAACATTCCATGATGTTCTGAAGAAATCTTAAGAACACCATGTTTTTTTTTAATGTTGTTTCAAAGATTTCTTAACACAATCATTAACATTTTAAGGATTTTCTTGAGAAATCTTAAAACAATCAATAAAATTGTAATGATTGTTTGAAGTTTTTTAAGAATTTCATTAACATTTTTAATGATATTCTAATGATTCCTCAACAAAAATCATTAAATATTTAATGATTTTCTTAGGGAAGCTTAAGAATATCATTAACATATTATTGGTTTTCTCAAGAAATCTTAAGAAGATCCTTAAAATATTAATGATTTCCGAGCGCCCACTCACCTGCGCAAGGCTCATCGAGCGCTCCCCGAGAGCGCGGTGGGGAGCGCTCACACAATCTCGAGCGCCCCGGGGGGGCGCTCGAGGAACTTCGAGCGCCCCCCCCGAGCGCCCAGCAGGGGTGCTCAAGGCGCCTCGAGCGCCCCCGGGGTGCACTCGAGGAACCTCGAGCGCGCCGCAGGGGAGATTCAAGGCGCCTCGAGCGGCCCCGGGGGTGCACTCGAGGGGCCTCGAGCGGCCCCGGGGGTGCGCTCGAGGGGCCTCGAGCGGCCCGGGGGGCGCTCGAGGCGCCGTGAGCGGCCCCGAGCGGCCCTGAGGGGGGCGCTCGAGGTGCCTCGAGCAGCCTGGGGAGGCGCTCGAGGCGCCGTGAGCGGCCTCCCGGGCCGCTCACGGCGCCTCGAGCGCGTCCCCAGGCCGCTCGAGGCCCCTCGAGCGCACTCCCGGGGCCGCTCGAGGTCCCTCGAGTGCACCCCCGGGGCCACTCGAGGCGCCTTGACTCTCCCCTGCGGCGCGCTCGAGGTTCCTCGAGTGCACCCCGGGGGGCGCTCGAGGCGCCTTGAGCCCCCCTGCTGGGCGCTCGGGGGGGCGCTCACAGTTCCTCGAACGCACCCCCGGGGCGCTCGAGAGTGCGTGAGCGCTTTCCCCCGCGCTCTCGGGGGGCGCTCGATGAGCCTTGCGCAAGTGAGTGGGCATTCGGAAAATCATTAAAATTGTAATGATTTTCTCATGATTTCTTAAGAAAACCAATTAAATTTTAATGATTGTCTGAAGATTTCTTAAGAAATTCATTATTTTTTTATTGTTTTTTGATAAATATTTTAAACAATCATCAAAAATTCAATGAATTTCTTCAGAAAACTTTAAAAATCATTAATGTTTTATTGATGTTCTTAAGATTTCTCAAGAAAATCATTAACACTTTAATGATTTTCTCAAACAAATCTCAAGAAAATCATTCTTGTTTCAAATATGTTTCTAAAGATTTCTAGAGAAAATCATAATTTGTTGATGATTGTCTTAAGACATCTTTAGAACATCATTAAACTTTTGAGTGGTTTTCTTAAGACAACTTAAGAAACTCATCAAACTTTAATGCTTTTCTTGCGAAATCTTGGAAAATCATTAAGATTTTAGTGATTGTCTTAAGATTGCTTGAGAAAATCAGTGTAATGTTTATTGATTCTTAACGATTTCTTGAGGAAATCAATAAAAGTTTAATATTTTGTAAGTTTTCTTAAGGAAATCATTGAACTTTTAATGGTTTCCGTAATATTTCTTCAAAAACACAATGATTTTCGATGATGTCCTTAATGTTTCTTTAGGCAATCAATGATTTGTCAAAGTGCTGCTATATGTTTTCTTTTTTGTTGTCGACATGTTTTCGCTTTGAATGGTGCTCTGCGGTGTTAACCCATTTGAATTATTTCTGGTGATTTCCATGCTCGTCCATTGGTTGTTCGAATGCATTATCGTGAACCATACCGTGTTCAGTGTTAACGTGGGTGATTCCTGTTCGGGCCCGAATGCCGTTCGAAGCTGTGTTACAGAATTCACATGTGTTAAATGTGTTCTCTGTCGTTGTTGCAAATCAGATACGACATGTATGTTCCCTGGGAAACCTCTTGGGCCGTGCTGGAGTCTTGGACATCGGGCCCGCAGGGTTGCTGTTTGGAGATGTCTAGGGGGACTCGTTCTTGATGAGGGGGCGGATATGCCCTTCCAGAGGTTCGGGGCTCAAGCTAAGCAAACACATCGTTGCATTGTGAGATATGGGTTCGTTTGAGTCTAACACTCTCTCAGTGCCCATAATATGTGGCATGGGCATGCGTCGTGGCATCGTGATGTCTCCAGATGCCGCGCAGGGGGCGCTTACTGGGTATGCTAGATGGTTATTGCACAAGACGCGTTGCAAAATTCTGCGGCGTGGTGAGTGCGTGTACCTACTCGAGGACTTACGTGAAGACATTGCGTTCAAGGATCGCCCTGTTGCTCGTGCCATTGGAATCCTGAAGTATGACGACTATGAGAAAATTGATGATGAGACCGCGTTCGCAAGTAACTTTGAGAAACACCGAGTGGAAACAGTTCCTGATGGCCCAGTGTTTGCTTCGAAGTTCTCCACTTGCATGGTGCCCCCACTGGCAGATCACTTCCTCGTGCCCCTCAAGAGCACAAGGACACAGCGATAGGGGAGGGATGGGGGGAAGATATGATGGGGGAGTCGGAGTCGGACGGGGAGGAGAAGGTTGAGAAGGAGTGAGGGTGAAAAAAAAGGAGGAGGTAGACGGAACAGAGGAGGAGGAGGAAGAGGAGGAGGATAATGTTTTCTATGTCGCTCAGGAGACTGCCGTGGATCGTGTTCGGCTAGGGCGACGTCGTGCTCAAGATGAAGAGGCAGTCTACGTTGACCTTCGGGGCGCCCCGGGCCGCAGCTGCAACGCCCGATGGATGGGATGAGGGGTCGTCGGCTGCTGGGTCAATCGCTCGACCGGCTTTGAACCCAGCGGGCGCCGACGGCGACGGCGACGACGTGGTGCCGCCAATTGCCCAGGCAGCCGAAGAGCAGCCAGCCTCGGCCAGCGCCAGTTCGGCGTTGGTCGCGCCCCCCGCAGGGGCGGCAGATCCAGCGGCGCCGGGCTCGCCCCACTCAGCCTCACCGAAGAAGCCCCCTGAGGAGGATGAGGCGGCGGGTGCCGCGCGGCCCGAGCCCGCGGCGACGGTTGGAACGCCGTTGCCACCATCGCCAACGGCTGACGCGCCGCCGCCGAGCCCGCCATGGGCACCGCCGGAGGCGAGGTCACCGTCGAGATTGCCCATGCGGCTGCGGCGGCTGCTGCCTGCTCACACGACGTTAGCTTCTCCAATTGCTGCCCCATCGGCGCCGATTGGTCCCGCCTCACCAGATCTTCTTGGAGGGCCTATTTCGCAGGGTGCAGCGGCACCAGCTCCACCCGCCTTTGCTGAAGGACTCCACTTCGTGACCTTTAGGAACCTCGCGGCGGGGCGTCTGTTGGCGGCGAGGGCTGAGGCGGCGCCAGCAGCGCCAGTGCCAGCCACTCCAGAGGCTTCTTCGGTGCCAGCGGACTTGGCGCTAGCATCGCCCATAGGGGCATTGGCGCCGAGCACGTCCTCATGTCCGCCAGATTGGTCTCCGGACAAGAGGGCACCGCGGACACCGCCGCATACGCCGCTGGTGGAAGCGCCTGACATCGCGGAGGAGGCGGCGGCCGAGGGCGAGGACATGCCTGCTTCAGCAGCTTCGCCATCGGAGGAGGCGGCGGCCGAGGCTGCGGTGGAGGCGGCGGCCGAGGACGAGGACATGCCAGCTTCGCCTTCGCCTGGGCATTCGATCGCTGAGGGCGCCCCGGGCGGCCCGCCGGGCGGCGGCGACGCGGGGGCCGCGGAGCAGGGTCGCGACGTCGCCGACGACAACGACCCTCTGGCTCCGCCCGACCCCTTGTTCAGGGCAGCTTTTGCCGACGAGTCTCTGGGTGGCTTCGACGATGACAGTGCATCCGAATCGCAACGCCTGCAACCAGATCCAGCGAGCGGGAGTGCGGGTGGCGACGGGACTGCAGTACTCACTCGGAAGAGGGTGCCCCCGAGCGCGATGGGCGGGCCCAAGAGGCGCACTCTGCAGCGCAAGATCGTCGAGAGGGCCGCGGCTGGGGTCGTGGTCGCCGACACCCAGCTTCACGTGCCCGCCCGCGCTGACGAGGGCGTTGCTGGGCTCGTTTGCGATGGGCCTGATGAGCTTCGCAATCTGCTTGATTGGCCGCAACGAGTTCTGAGGGTAGTGGCCGAGCACAGCCCTGTGAAGATTGATGACATCGTGAAGCGGATGCAGCATTTGAAGTACTCCACTGCTTTCTCGGGCGTCGATGCCCCTGGGACTGCGCTGAACGGCCTGGCAGGAGCGGTCTCCAAGTTGGGCCACGGTGACTGCCAACACCCAGCGCACTTGAGCGCGGTGGAGAGCGACCCATCGTGCCAGGCCGAATTGGATGCGCACCCCAGTCGACCAGAATGCATCTTCGGAGATATAGTTGGTTTTCTGAATGATAACACACAACGAAAGCTGCAGGATCTCAAGGCCGACCAGGACCTGTCCCTAGTTAAGCTTGACAAGTACTGGAAAGAAGCTGCCAAGTCCACCACTGGGAGTGCTTACTGCCTGAGCCACGGACGCAAATGCAGGTTCAAGGCGGGCAAGCTGCACATCGCGGGCACCCCGTGCATAGACTTCTCGCCACTGGGGCGGCGACAAACCGTCGCTGGCAAGACCGTGGAGATCTTTGTTGCATGGGTAGCGTTAGTGAGAAATGCAGCACCGACGATTGTGATACATGAGAACTCTCACATGTTCAGCGTCGATATCTTACAGTCCGCCCTTGCGGACATCTACATCATCTGCTCCACTGTGATTTGTCCGACTAGCCTGGGCTGGCCAGTTCGCAGGCCGCGGCGTTGGACTGTGTTGGCGCACAGGCAGCGAGTGACAGAGAAGTATTCGAGTCTCGAGAACGTCATTCAATTATTCAAGAAGCCTCGCACGTGCACTTGGCGCACGTTCCTCGTGGCGACAGACCTCGAGATTCTCCAGGAGCTCCAATGGTCGTGTCAACGAGAGGGGTCCAACTGGTCCAAGGACCCGCCCGGCGATGACTACGTCGTGGTGGCCGGCGACTTCTACGCGTCCCTGACCGACAGCGAGCACAAGCATCTGACGGGGTACGCTGACCTCGGGACTGTGCCGGAGGACGCAATTGTCAACATCACGCAGGACCTCGGACGCCGATTAACGTTTTAGGTGTCAGATGTTTCCCATGTTTCCCTACACAGGCTTGCACTCCCCATGTTCCCTCTCAGTCTCTTTGGGTCCTTCTGGCCTCCTATGGGCTCCATGTGGGGGGGAGGGGACTTTGAGGGAGGGTGGGCGGACACTCCAGAGGGCCCGAACGAGCGGCCCGTCTTCAGCACCAGCGAGGTGATGCACACCATCACGTGCAAGTGTCTATCCTATGTGCCATCCCAGGGGCGTTGGCTCACGCCCACAGAGTTGTTGTTGCTCCAGGGGTTCCCAGTCCTGGCGCTGACCAACCAGAGCAGCCTTGACGACAGCGATGCCCCCGCCCTTTGTAGTTTCACGCGTGACAGGTGCACTCGCCAGAGGCGCTTGCAAACTATCGGGCAGGCTGGAAACACTATGAATTGCAATGTAGCTGGCTGCGTCCTGATGCACGCTCTTGGGTGGACGAAGGTGGTAGATGTAACGGGTATTACCCGATTGTGATCGCTCTCGGCACGTGCTTATCTTCGAGAGCCCTTGCGTCTCTCGCCCGGGCAGTGCAGGGGGCGGAGGCTGGCGGCGCATGATGGATGAGACCTATGATATGCATGATCATCCTGTTAACTAGCTGCGACGAGCTCGCAGCTAGAGTGATAAGATCGAGGCGTCAGCCCCCGCCCCTCGCCTCACTAGGGTGCGTGATATATTGCACGTGATTTGTTTTTGCATTGTAACATTGCCCTATTGCCAAATGTGTGAACTGAGACTTGCTGACACTTCTCCTTTCCGACAGAGTCGGGTGCCGAGCCGACGTGCATAAGAGGGAGGGAGCCTGTTGAGCGGCACGACCGACCGCCAGAAACGTTGGATCGGCGATGATTAGCAGGAGGAGGAGGAGGAGGAGGATGAGGAGGGGGAGGCCGAAGGAGGTGGAGGGAGGAGTTCTAGTCCTACTGCCGAGCCTGAGGGCCTGAAAGTGAGTGAGTCTGATTGCACAGTGCACGTGAGTCTGAGTGCGAGTGAGTCAGAGCCTGAGTGGGTCTGAGTATGGGCGAGAGCCTGAGTGTGAGTGGCTCGGGGCCACAAGACGCATGTGCTCCCACTCGGCTGTCTCTAGTGGCCCTCGCCCATCGTTTCTTGCGGAGAGGGGGGGGGTGGCCAATCAGGTTCGGTCGGGCCCCTCGTCGGGTTTCCGCTCGGCCCTGCCTGCAGGGGGCCGCTGCAGGGGTGAGAACGTGCCTGAGTCACTGATGCTGCAATAACAATGAACAACCAACCGCTCCCTCCGTCCAAGCCGCCTCGTCGTCGTCGGACATTTCACTGCGGCGAGGGCTTACTAGAAACGTTTACTGCGGCAAGGGCTTGCTGGGGAAGGGCCCCCGGGGCCCCCCAAATCCTCTTGCCCTTCGCGTCCGACCCGCCCCCATTCCCTCGGTGGCCAATTGCCATGGCCATGTTCTACTCAAGCTCCCAGCCCGACCTCTAGGGAGGTCATCGTCTCTCACGGCCACCGTTGCAGAATTCCACTCTGCCACCGACTTGCCCTCACCTCGGTCGGCATCGGGTGGCCCAATGACCTCTTCCTCTCAGTCGCAGGGGCTAGAGTCGGAACCTGGCGCCTCGTCGGCCGTCGTCGCCACCGCCACCGACACGCTCGCGCCGGCGTTCGACCTGTCCATCACGAACGTGGACAAACGCTTCCCGAATGTCACGGGTGCTCGGCGCCTGGACTTGTGCCAGGAGCTCTTCGGGGTGCCCCTTCCTCCTCCTCCCCTCCCCTCCTCCCCCGCCTCTCCCCCTCCCCCACGCCCTCTCCTCCTCCTCCTCCTCCTCCTCCTCCTCCTCGTCCTCCTCGTCCTCCTTCTCCTCTTGAGGCTCTTGAGGCCTTAAGGGGAGGGGGGGGGGGGGGGGGGAGAAGGGGAAGAGGGAGGAGGTTGTGGAAGAAGGGTGTCGGGGGCCCTCCTCCTGCCTCCTTCCAGGTACGGACGCACATGAACGCCACGATCCCTTGGTACAACTCGCAGGGCGAGCGCAACTTCGCCCGCCACATGGGGGTCAACGACCGCGAGCAGAAGGAGAACCTCAGCACACAGATCAAGACCATCTTGTCGTTTGGGCTCGCCAATGATGCCCGGGGCGTGCCCACGTGCCAGCTCAGCGAGGGGGACGTCCCTCCATATCGTTTGTTTTCACGGGCTCACCTGGCTACCGCGTTCTATATGTGCTGCGACAATCCGAAGTGGAGGGCGAACGAAAACGCGCAGGCCGCTTTGGCTAAAGGCCTCACCCGCGTGCAAGTATATCAGTGCCGTGCGCCTGACGATGCCCTCGTATGGATGAAAGATTTCCTCAACTTCGACTTTAACCAGAAAGCCGGCATCAATTTTGTGGAAACAATCGAATGGGGCCGCAAAATCAACGCCGAGCTGGCCGCCTACGAGCATCTCAACCCAGGGTGGGCCACTGGCAGCGACGAGAGTCGGCGCCAGAAGGTCTGGCAGTGGATCAAGGACAACTACAAGGATCAGGCGAAGCAGGGCATCATCCCATCAAACAACCTGTACGAGCTGGTGAGGTACATCGCCGAGAGGTTCAACGAGATCGACGCCGCTGATCCCGGCAAAGACTCGTGGGCTATCTTCCGAAAGCATATGCTGGATTGCTGCGTGTTCGGGGATGGCAGGATCAAGAACTACACCGTGCTCGAGTGCCTGAAGGCTGTCCTCTCAACGTTTTGCGGCATGCTCAATAACAAGCCTGTCACGGTGAATGCCACCCCGAAGCTCATCCGCATGATGATGGAAGAGTGCGTCAAGTTCTTGGTGCCGACGGTCAGCGACAACATCGAGGACAGCGTCGAGGACAACGGCATTTCTGTGGTCTTGGACAAGAACGCTTCGCGTGTGTCATGGCATTTGATCAAGCTGTCGAAGACGTCGGCCGCACTCAAGAGCATGTTCGTGGACATCTCGAGCGGGAAGTTCTACAAAGCTACTCAGAAGTCGATCGACAAGTTGCGCGAGCTTAAGCTGGCGTCGGACAAGACCGATGATAAGTCTAAGACCGATGAGAAGCCTGAGTCTAAGCCCGATGAGAAATCTAAGCGTCGCAGGATCTTGAGGAAGACTCCTTCGCAGGAAGAGGCGGAGAAGAGACGGCGGGAGGCTGACCGCAACAAGGACCTGCAGAAGATTGCGGTGGGCGCGGCGCCCGGGGCCGCCGCCGAGGGCGAGGAGGGCCAGCAGAACAAGGGCCAGCAGAGCGAGGGCAAGCAGAACGACGTCAAGCAGGAGGGCAAGGATGATGGCAATGACAAGGCGTCGGACAAGGACAAGGACAAGGGCAAGACTCGCCGCGCTGGTAAGGCCGCTGCAGCTGGGGGCGCCGTGGAGATCAAGCACATGGAGGCCGTGCGGAGGTTGTGCTTGTGCAAGGAGAATGGGGAGACGATCATCCCTTGGATCGAGGACGCCATCCTGGCGCACAACGCGTGCGTGGCCGAGGCCCTCGGCAGCAAGGGCATCACTGCTGCCATGCGCGCTGCCTCGGACACCGCCGTGGACGAGGCTCGGCCTCGGGCCGAACTACACTTCCCCCCGCCGCCCCCCTCCTCCGAGGAGGAGCGGGGAGTAGGGGAGGGAGAGGCGAGGAGTCAGGGGGCGAGGGGGAGGGGGGGAGGGGGAAGAGCGAGGCGGGGGAGGCGGAGGAGGGGGAGGAGGCTCGGAGGAGGAGGGAGAAAGGAGGAGGAAGAAAGAGGAGGCGGAGGAGGGATGCAGAGGAGGGAGGACGAGGAGGAGGAGGAGGAGGAGGAGGAGGAGGAGGAGGAAGCCCCCCAGCGCCGCGCCCCGCCTAGGCGTCGCGGTACTACTGGAGGTGCGTCTTGGAGTTCGCCTTCAGCGACGAGGGGCAGGTGGTCGTCGTCGTCGTCGTCGTCGTCGTCGGCGTCGTCGTCGTCGATCGTCGTCGTCCCCTCCCCTGCCTCCCCTCCTCCCCCCTGCCTTCCTCGCTCCTCGACCTCGCCTCCCTTCCTTCTCTCCCCCTCTTCGACCTTCCTTTCCCATTCGTTCCTCGCCCGTCCCCTTGCACCCTCCCAGCGCCCTCCTTCCTCCGCCCCCTCCCCATTCCTCCTCCTCCTTACCATCCTCGCTTCCTCGCTCCTCGACCTCGCATCCCTTCCACGACGACGACGATGACGACGCCGACGACCCTCCTCCTCCTCCTCCTCCACTCCTCCCGGCGGGCCTCCCGGGGAGGATGGGGATGGGGGAGGAGGAGGAGGAGGAGGAGGAGGAGGAGGAGGAGGAGGGAGCTTCTTGTTTTGCTGCCACTCAGGTAGTTTTCGGCGGCACCTCCAAGGACTCCAAGAAGACGCTCGCGGGCTGGAACGCGGTCCGAGGCGACGTCAAAAAGATGGTGGTGGACAGGATCAGGAAACGCTGCTTGCAGCTCGATGGGGAAGACGACGACGCCATGGGCGGCGACGAGTATGATGATACCCCACAGACTGCTATGGAGGCGAGCATCGCGAAGGCGTTTGGGAATATGACTCTTGTTGCCGCGTTGCGGGAGTTCATCTCATCAAATCCGTATGACACGCCCGTGACGTTCCTGCCAGTCTACATGGATGTATCTCAGCGGGCCTGGAAGTTCTTCGAGGCTGAGATGAAGGACGATCTCTACAGGAAGTCCGACGCTGCTGTCAAGGTGGTGCTGTCTAGCATCGTCGGCTGGGTCTTTCAGGCCATCGCCGCAGCAGAGCTGGTATCGCTGGAGGACGAGACCATGGGCCCCATCCAGAAGATTGGCTTCGTGTGGGCGGACCCCGAAGCTTACCCCAACTTCAAGGTCCCAGAGGTGGTGGATGACATCTTCGAGAGCGTGAACGCCGTGCAGGGATTCATGTGCCTCCGCTCCAAGATCGTGGCAGAGGTCGCGTGCTCTTTGCTGGCCAGGACCAAGACCAAAGTTACGTGGGCGACAGAGGAAGGCGTGGTGCTCAAGATAGAGGCAGTGGACGGCGTGATGAGCGCGCTGAGGTACGAACCCCAGAGAGATTTGAGCATGTCTGAGGTTCAAGTGCTGGACTTGCGCACGGTGGGGCACGGTCGGAAAGTTTGGGAATCTGCGTGGGTCAGGATGCTGAGTTCGATCGCGCCCCTGGCCATCGATGATCACGCCAAGGCGACGCTGAGGCCGCAGCAGCTCGACTTGTCCGTAGTGTGCGCCACCGCGCAGACCGTTCTCGGCATCCAGGAGGCCAGCAAGGCGGCCCAGGACGAGTTCGAGAAGCAAATTGCCGAGTTGGAGTCGGCCGCGCCTGGCGGCGAGGCCGTGGTGACCGCCGCGGCAAGCTTGGTGCCAGAGCTGCGCCCGGCAGAGGAGCAGCGCGATCCAACGCTGCATCTGGGCACGCTGGCAGAGGTGATGAGCCACCAGAGGACCGCCGATACGGGTGGCCCGAAGGGGGCAGAGCTGAGGACAACTCTGGGGATTGACCACGCCAGCTTGACCACGCAGTGCATCATCAAGTTGCCAGAGCACGAGATCACCGCTGCCTTCGTGAAGCAGCTGTCCGTGCACTTGGAGTCGGAGTTCCTGAACTTAGTGTTCCAGCCAGAGGATGATCTCTTCGAGAGCGTTACTGTCGATGTGACGCCGCCTGCGGGTTCTGGTGCTGGGTCTAAGCCCGCAGTGAAGCTGCTCTCCAACAAGAAGCTCACGGAGTCTTTCAAGATGTACTTTGCTGGCCACGTTGGGCCTGCCAGGCTTGTCGTGTCGTCGTGCTCCTCCTCCCTCCTCCTCCTCCTCCTCCTCCTCCTCGCTCCTCCCTCCTTTGCCAAATTGCCATCACCCTCGCTCCTTTTCCAGGGGCAAGACGGCCGCGTTCCATATCACCACGATCGCTGGGATTACGCCTAACGGGAAGGACGAGAGTCACATTCAGGTCCCATTGTTCCTGAACTTCGACCCCGTTGAGCACAGCATTACGGGCAGCTGCCCTATCCCCGCTTGGATGGTCGAGAGGCTCGAGACCAACGTCGACGCCAACAAGACTGGTCGTGGCAAGAAGCGGACTGCTCAGCAGACTCCCCCGGGGCCAGATGATGCAAAGCCGCCCGAGGAGCTCCCGACTTTGGCAGTGGGCATGGAAGTCGTGCAGTTCGAGCTCCCCGAGCTTCTGGCCGTGAGCGCGGCCGACGGCGAGGAGGCAGTGTCGACCATCGACGCGAGGTGCCCCGTGCTCGAGCCGACTGCGCATGGATTGGGTCAAGGTACTGAGCAGGCGCCCGTCAAGCTGAGCAGGCGCTGGGCCGCAAATGAGAAGGTGGTCAACAACAAGGGCGAGAAAGGCAACGGCAAGGGCACCTCCAAGGGCAAGGGCAGGTCGGACAAGTCGGATATGATTGACCTCGGGCTCGGCATGGGTGCCAAGTACGAGGACGCGTGCTCGGCGGCGAACGGCCCGGCGAACGGTGACGGGGGCGACGCCGGCAGGGCGGCCGAGGGGGCCGCTGCGGCGACGCTCGCCGCTCTCAGGTCCAAGGTGCTCGAGGGCACCCCCAAGAGTGCCTACGCGCACCTGCTGGAGTAGGCGCGGGTAGATCAGATAATGATGATGACTAGGGCTCAGAGGAGGAGGCCAGGAGGAGAGGGAGGAGGAGGAGGACGAGGAGGAGGAGGAGGAGGAGGAGGAGGAGGAGGAGGAGGGGGGGGAGGGGAGTGACGAGGACGAGGGAGAGGGAGGAAGGAGGAGGAGGAGGAGGAAGGAGGAGGGGAGGAGGGGAAGGAGGAGGTCCGAACAAACTTCAACATTATCTGACTATCTTCGGGCATCGGGCCCATCGGGCCCGACGGGCCCGACGGGGCTCGTGGTCGTTCATGGCCCCGCGGCCCGCGCCCTGGCGGCGGGTGCAGATATCCTGTATGCCACCCGCTAGTTGCTCGGCACCCGCCGCCGCGACGCCTGGGGGGCCGACGCGCGCCCGGGCGTCTCTCACCGCCGACGGCCGAGCAGTCGAAGTGAGTGAGTCTGGATATGAGTGAGCGTGAGTGTCTGAGTGAGTCAGAGTGTGCCTGAGTCTGAGTTTGAGTGAGTCTGAGTACGAGTGAATACGAGCGTGGGTCGAGGCGGCGCTCATCGGCCCCCCCGTGCGTGCGCACTCTAGCTGCTTTTAGCTTTCCCTCCTCCTCCTCCCTCCCTCCCTCCCTCCCTGCTTACTCCCAGCCTCGTCTCCCGCACCCCCCTCCTCCTTCCTCCCTCCTCGCCCTCCTCCTAGTTGGTTTTTTGGCTCACGCGTCGCTTCGCTGGGTCGGCCCGCCGTCCCGCCGCCTCGCCGATGCCGCCGACGACGGACGCCCGCGCTGCGGCGCCGCTGGAAGCCGCGCGTGGCGCGGTACTGGCGGTGCATGCTGCCGCAGGGCTCGCCAGCGGCGCGGGACTTCGGGACGCTGCGCGTCTCGTCCGCGCCGCTGAAGGTCTGCTGCGCTCGGCGGTGGCCGTGCCGGCCAAGCCCGCTTCCCCTGCGCCCGCGGCGGCGCCGCCAGCGGAGCCCGCGGCTGCCCCTCGGAGGCGGCGGCGACGGCCTCGCGGCCGCGGCGGGGCGAAGGGAGCGGCTGGGGCGGTCCAGCACGGCCTCGGCGCCGACGGCATGATGATCGTGGAGGACGCGGCAACGGCGGCAGCGGAGGCGGGCGGAGCCCCCGCTCCGCCGTCGCCCCTGCTGGACGACGCCTGGGCCGACGACCTGCCCCCGAGGCGGTCGGCGGCCACGGCGGCGACGGGCGGCGGGCGGCCTCCTGGCGCGCGCGGCCGAGCACTGGCTCAGGCCATGGCGGCTCAGCTCGGCGTGGCCCCCCACGAGCTGGGTGCCCTCCTTCTCGGAGAGCCCGCCGATTCGGGGCCTCCTCTTCCTGAAGGGCCTGCTGTTCCGCGTCGCGGTCCTCCTGGCGGAGTCCCCGGGGCGGACGGAGGTGGCAGTGGGGGGTTGGCAGGGGGGCCCGCCGCGTAGCGTGCAGGCCCGCCGCCCCTCCCCTCCGTCCGCCACACGGCGCTCGTCTTCGGCGTTCGCCACTACATGTTCTCCTGAGTGCTGAGGTATGTCAGTCCTGCTGGCGTACTCTTGGTTGCCTGCACCTGCACCTCCTCGCCCTCCTCCTCCTTCCTCCTCCCTCCTCTTTATTATCCTCAGGTCTCGGTCTCGGTCTCCTCCTCTTCCTCCTCCCAGCTTATCTGCGCCAGCCTGGCGCAGACGGGGATGGACAAAGACATGACCTCCGAGTGAGAGAGGAAAGAAAAAAATATGGCCTCGGTGCCATCGCGGAGCGCGGCCGGCGGGCCGAGGCGGCCGCGGGGGGGCCGCGGGGGGGCCGCCCGCCGCCGCGCCGCCGCCTTGGGCCCGAGACTCGGCGACGCTCAGGAGGAGGAGGAGGAGGAGGAGGAGGGGGAGGAGGATGGGGTGCGTTCTGACGAGACCTGGAGGCCCTGGAGGTGAATCCAGCTGTGGCGACACGGGTGCGTTCTGACGAGAGGTCTGGAGGCGAATCCAGCCGTGGTGACACGAGGCTTGTCCTTGTCCCTTCCCCAGGGGTTGCCCTCGGCGGCGACCGCGCAGGATGAGGAGTAAGAGGTGGAGGACACGAAGATGAGGAGGAGGGCCAGAGTGAACGTAGGACACATCAACGACGCTGCAATGCGCCCTCACACGTACGTGCGACCAGTTCCCTTGCCAAGCAGACGTCGGGCCGTCGTCGTCAGTCGGCGTCGTCGTCGTCCTTGCCCTCCCTCGCCCCGTCGCGGAAGGGGAAGAGGGGGGGCGAGGCGAGGGGGGAGGAGGTGGAGGAGGGGGAGGGAGGAGGAGGTGGAGGAGGGAGCAATGGTCACCTTGAATGAAAGATCCCTCCTCCATCAGTTGTGGACTCACCCAGTGGTGGTTGTGATTTGGAGGTGGTGCGGTGGTGGTTTGTGGTGGTGGTGGTGGTGGTGGTGGTGGTGGTGGTGGTGGTGGGTTGTGGTGGTGGTGGTTTGGTGGTGGTGTGGTGGTGGTTTGTGGTGGTGGTGGTGGTGGTTGGTTGTGGTTGTGGCGGTGGTTTGTGGAGGTGGTGCTGGTGGTGGTGGTGGCGGTGGTGGCGGTGGAGTGGTGGTTTGTGGTGGTTGTGGTGGATTCACAAGTTGTGTTGTGTGTATTCGGAGAAGGCTCAGAAAACTTCTCAGAAGGCTGGGGGACGCCCGAGCCTCCTGAGAAGGCCCGCCCCTTATCCAAAGATTCGCTCGGTCCTCCTCCCCCTCCTCCTCCTCCTCCTCCTCCTCCTCCTCCTCCTCCTCCTCCTCCTCCTCCTCCTCCTCCTCCTCCTCCTCCTCCTTCTCCTCCTCCTCCTCCTCCTCCTTCCCCCCCCAACACTGGCCCCCCCCACTTGGGTTCCCTGGACGCGCCCCAAGCTCTCGTGTCGTCTGCCTCTTCACCCCCCCCTGGACGCTGCCGACGTGGAGCACGGCGCCGCTGACGTGGATCACGCCTGCTCCCGCGCGCACGTGGCTCGGATGCCCTTCCCCCGGCGGGCCGAGCCGAGGACGTCGACTTCGACGACGGAATCATGTTCGAGCTGGAGTCCTCGGGGCGGCACCGCAAAGACATCGGCACATGCGGGAGAGAGAGCCTCTGAGGGAAGCGGCTCCCGGAGTTTTATTGTCGCTGTTCTCGGACTCCCGGGGCCCTCGACGCGCCCTAAGGCCGTCAAACAATTGCAACCAAGATGCTGAAGTAAGGATCGTGTTGGGCTCAGGAGGGCTCGGGTTTCTGGGCCGCTCCTTACTAGACTTACGTGGTTGAACCTCTATGTGGCCCATGCCCGCCGTGTCCAGATAGGCCCCTTCGTTCTTCATCGACGAGGAGGAAGAGATATTTTGCCCTGCCTGCACCGCTGCACGCTTGCGGTGTCCTGCGCAGCAGCCCTGGTTCCTGATTGCCCTGCTGGCCACCTCACTGGCGCCGTTGCCGGCAGCCCTGCCGCGCGGACCCAGCCGTTCAGCCTCTCACACGCCGCGCTGCGCCGCTGCAGTAGTTGGCGCCGTGCATCTCTCGGAAGCGCAGCCGCAGACCTGCAGCCCAGAGCTCAGCAGCTCAGCGCTACTTCACCGCAGCGAGCTGGTCGCGAGCCCAGCCCCTGCGGGCAGTTGGGCCTTCACGCATCCCGCTGGCGCCGCGCCTGCAGCAAAAGCCTGTCACCCACGGCCTTCTGACGAACACCTGGATGCTGTCCGCTTCCGTGGGCTCGCTCGCCGCTCTTCGCCCCGTACCAGATCGAATTGGTCTACGTTCGTTGCGCCTGCAGCCTCTGCCTCAGCCCCTGAGTGTGGCCTTGACGCCGCCCCGCGTCCACTGCCAGGCTGCCTCAGCACAGGCTGGCCGCACCGGCCACTCCTGACGAAGGTCTTCGGGCTGTGAGTGCCCCTCCCTCCTCATTCCGCCCCCCCGCGGCCGCTCTCCGGCTCCGCCTCTTCCCTGCAGCCGGACAACTCGTGCCCATTAGAGCGCGCGTGCGGATCGCCTTTGCCGCGCCGCGACGGACAAGTCTGCCTGCATCCGTGCTGAGCCTTCGCCCCCTGCTCTGCGTGTCTGGCGACGACAGCAGCACCCCTGAACCGTCCCTGGCCAGGCAGGCCCATCCCTGGTGCATGAATGTTTGTTTGTTGCGTCCGTGACTGGGCCAGGAAGGCGTGCAAGATGGGGCTGGCCAGGGCCGGTGCACACGCATCGCTGGCGCCCCCCTCGTAGAGGGGAAAGTTTCATGAACAAATACGCCTGGGCGTCCGCGCAGGTTTCTTGGATCTGCTGCTGACTCCCACTAGCGGCGCCTCGGCGCCGCCCCTAGCGCGCTCCGCGCGCCAGGGAGTCTGCTTACGCTGGTTCGTCTTTCTCTGTTCTCTCCATCTCTTGGCTTCCTCATCCGACGTCCTTGCGTCCTTCAGGGGCACTGTTAGGGGGGATAAGCTCTCGATGGGGGGGGGCCGCCGCGACCCCCAATCGCCCACCCATCGCCGATAGGAGCCCAGTAGCCCACGCCGCCCAGGAGCACGCGGGTTTGCTGCCGGTGGTATATGTATCAGTGATATATCGTCGATTCCAGGTTGAGGTTTCTATGCCGAGCCTGTCCAGCCTATACGCATCCACTGCTACTTGGCCGGGCCCATCCTGAACCCAGCAGCGGTGTACACGCAATGCCGTCCTGGCTTGACCAAGAGGGCGTATACACAGATCCTGGTCCCTGGCAGGGCCTGGCCAGGGGGCAGCGGGTATGCAAGAGCCACCGCGAGGGTGCGAAGTTCGTCGCGCTTGGCAGTTTGGGCGATTTCAGAGCGAGGCGCGAGTCCCTCATCCTGTTCTGGGGGGCGGGCGGGTGGCATGAAAGCGTGAAGCGCGAAGATGGTTGCCTTAGGACGTGTAGAGATTTCGCCACCCGCCTGTCGATACCCCTCCAGTCCTTGCGTCCCTCGATCGCCCTGAGCCGTTGCCCCCCGGTTACTCGCCGACCGCCGACCCTGGGCCTCGGCGAGGGCCGCCCGGTCGTGGAGCGAGGGCGCACAGTTGCTCCAGTACTCCCCTCCTCCTCTTCGTCTTTCCTCCTCCTCCTCCTCCTCCTCCTCCTCCTCCTCCTCCTCCTCCACTCCTCTCCAGATGTCTCCCCCCGCCCCGAAGCCCCCAAAGTTACTGAACCAGGTCTGCCGTAGCTGGTGCTTCTCGTCGGGTGGCCGCAGTTCCGCTCAGTGGAATGGGGCGGGGGGGGACGTCCCCCAGTGCACATCACTAAATCATTAAACCAGTTTCCACTAAACGAAGTTCCGCCAACGCCCGACTCATCCTCGTGATCCTCTTCGTATTTTTTTCTCTCGTGCTCAGCGGACGCACTCTCTGCAGAGCAAAGCCTCCAGGCATGACGCAGTGTGCCCTGCCTGGACGCACCAGGCACGCCATGGGCTGGCTCGCAGTGATTCGCGCCCTGCCATCCATATTCACACGCAGGGGCCCAAATCAGTAGCAGAGACAATCGGACACCCCCCAAAGGACCCTTTACCTTGTTGTACCTCCTCTTCCTCCTCCTCCTCCTCCTCCACGTCCTCCTCCTTTCCGTAGCCATTTTGGCTCAAGCCGTATCGGCTCAGGGTGGTCTGCGCGACCCGCGTGGCCTGGCTCTCCCCGACCCGCGCCGCGGGTCTCCCTGCTTCCCTCTCTCTCGGCCCGCGCGCCTGCGCCTGCGGCCGGCCTCCCTGTTCCCCTCCTCACGCCATGGCTGAGGGCGCTAGCATGACGGGCTCCATGTGCGGTTCTCCAGAGAGTTCTCCATCCTTTGCCCCTGTGGGGACGGGGGGGGAAGTGTGCCACCCGCCTCGCCCGAGGTACAGAGCGAGGTGTCAGCGCAGATCTACGCGTTGACGAAGTTAGTGAAGGAAGGTTTCTCCTCGCATACCGAGAACTTTGAAATGTTCAGTAAGCAGATGACAGTGATGGGGTCCAACTTCGATCTTATGCAGGAGGAGTTCGCGGAGTTGAATCGTCGGTCGGAGGCTTGTTGGGCAGAGATTAAGAAATCCCAGGACGCAGCGATCCACCAGGTCTCGATTGACACAGATGCGAAGCTTGCTGCAGCAGTGACAAAGATCGAAGGTCAGATGCAGGAACTACAGCAGAAGCTCTCAGCATGTTCGTCGACTCGTGCCGACTCGGAGTTCGAGCTCGTGGGAGGAGAGGGGGAAGGAGGACGTCGGAAGATGATGCGTACGTCGGGGCCTGACCAAGCCAGTGCCACCCGTCTTGTTGTCCTTGGATTTGAAAAACCCTTTCTGGAGGCGTCTCTCAAGGAAGCGGTGGCCCCATATCGTCGCTGCGTGCAGTCCAGCAGGGGAGGGGCCGATCGTTCGAGCATACTCTCTCACGAGGAAGGTGATTCTTGACTTCCACAGCACTCTGTCATGCACTGCGCTCTTTGGGAAGAGCCAGACTATTGGTAAGACTGTGTACCAGAACCCGATCGATAACCAGGGATGGGAGCTCCGTGCGCGTCGGGACTTGCCCCCCCGCTAGCCGTAAGTTGTTCTACTACCTCGGGCAGACTCGTGCTATCATCGGGAAGGTCCTGGGGGAGAAAGGTTTCCAGGTGGGCAGCAATGGTCTCGGCGGTCAAATATACGGCCTCATTGCGGCGACTCACCCAGTGATTCTGGCGAAGGTCACGGTCCGCGAGTGTGGTCGTCCTGAACTTGCTCTGATTCCTGAGGCCCTCGGAACCTTCGGGGTAGGCGATCATGCAGGCTGTATTGCCACTCTTTTTGATCAGATTCGGCCCTTCGTGTGAGGCCCACAGTTGTTCTGGCGCTCCCCGCCCCGGGACTCCCAGTGCGCCGCCTGGCGATGTTTGTCGGGTCCCTGGCGGTTCGGGCCCCCCCTGGGATGCGGGGCCTGTCGGGGGAAACCATCGGACCCGTGTTCCGACTAGCCAGGACAGTGCTCAGCCAGCCAACCCGTGTTTTAATTTGAATTCAGGCGGACCTTTTTCCCCTGGTGACCCGTCCACTGGAGCGAATGGGGTGTTCGCTCCCTCCTCTGCGCTTACCCTGTGCTCTTGGAATGCACGTTCTCTCTTCTCTTCGTACTCTACGTCGTCTCCATTGGCAGCTAAGCGGTACACGCAGATGCATGGTCTTGTCGGCAGGTTCGACGTTGTGTGTTTACAGGAGACTCATGGCACAGTGTCGGATGTGGAGATGTTACAGCGGGATGACCGCTGCCGTAATGCAGTTCTTCACCATTCGATGATCGATCCGAGAGCTGGGGGCGGTGTGGTTACTGCCATCTCGAGTAAGCTGGCTTCGCAGCTCGAATCGAGTTCTTCGTTCCCGTCGGTTGCTGGACGAGTTCTCGCTTCGCACCTGAAAGGAGGTCGTGGGGACTTAGCGATTGTCAATGTGCACATGCCGAACACCTCGGATCATGTTGCGATGTATCGCAGGTACCTTTGTGTGGTTCAGGCTTTCCTTCCTTTGGCTGCGCACACCATGTGCTTGATTGCAGGGGATTGAAACTTTTTGGAGGTGGAGGAGGGGCGGTTCCGCACTGATGGCACGTGGCTAGCAGGAGATAGGGAACACACCGATGCAGTTCAGTCTATCTGTGGGTCCTGGGCGGAGTTTTTCCAACCTGATCCGACTCGGCGGGATGTTTTCCAGGGAGAAGTTCGCGGGGTTGCCCGCCTGGACCGCATCTACATTTCCCTCTCTGCCCCCGTCCTGAATGACTTAGCTGTGACTGTTAATACCTTGGGACATGCAGTGAAGACATTCGCCTCGTCCGACCATATCCCCGTTGTTGCTGCTGTCGCTCTAAGAATGCCATCGGCGTTGCCCACCCAGATTCCTAAATGGATTTCCCGTCATTGTGTTTGCCATGAGTTGTGTGCCAGCGCTATTATGGAAATCGACCAGGATCTAACCCCTCGGGAGAAATTGGCTCGGGTGAAGGAGATTTTCTTGCAGATGGCCCCTCAGTTCCAGGCTCGGCTTAGGACGAAGCCTCCGAAAGAGAACTGTGAGAAGCTCCACTTTGCTATGATGGCCTTCCGTGGGTGGCGCATGGGCAGGTTCGACCAGTGTGTGCGCGCGATCCGTGCGCATCCGCGGTTGCTTCAGTACTTCGACCCTGACCATGAGAGATGCGTGGAAATAGCAGGATTGGGTGCTTTGGCGCAGTCTCTGAAGGATGCGTGGCATGAGTCAGAGGAGCGGGCGATGGACGGATGGGAGGAGGAGGAGAAGTCTAAGGCTAAGGCTATGGCACGCTTGCAACACCTTCGTCGAGCCCGGTCCAAGATGCGGCGGCGATACGGGCTTTCTGGAATCCTGGACAGCGCAGGGCAAGTTTGCCCTTCCCCGACTGCCTCTGCTGAGGCCCTTCGAGACCATTGGCAAGCGATTTTTGCCGCCAAGGAACCTGAGCGGACCCTTTGGCCTGAAATCCTCGCCCATGCCCAGCCGATCCAGTTGGGCCCCTCGCAGTGGAAGTTGGAGGTCGACGGTTTCACAGAGCGGGCCCAATTCAAGCATCACTCTGCTCCTGGGGAGGATGGCATTCCGCATGGGTGCTGGAAAGCTGGGGGGGCCGCTGAAGTTCTTCTTGATGTTTATGAGGAGATGTATCAGGCGTCGGGGGTACTGTCTCTGCGTGCATGCGTCGTGGAAGGATGTGTTTTCTGCCCAAAGACCTCAAAGACGACGAGAACCCCGCGGCCCTCGTTCGGTCTCCTGATAAGACTCGACCGCTCACACTTGCGAACGCCGATGCGAAGCTCCTGAGCGACGCGTTCTCCATCGGCCTCCAGCGGGCTGCTCCGACCGTGATCGACGCGATACAGCGAGGGGGGGTCGCGCGACGTGGGCTCCTTGACAACGTGGTTGAGATTGAATGGTGGGGTCTTCGTCAGATGCTTACTGGTGGGGATCGCTCGGGAATTCTCTTCGCGGGCTTTAAGGCCGCGTTCCCCTCTCTGATCGTCTCCTGGATCCTAGCGGTCTTGGATGCTATGGGTGTTCCTGGTGAAGCTTGTGGTTTCTATCGTGAGCTATGCCGTGGCAATGTGGCTGTTATCCACTTCCCTGGGACTGCTGGTATCGAGTTTTCGGTGGAACGTGGTGTGCGGCAGGGAGATCCTGCGTCGATGCTACTCTTCGCTTATGCGCTAGACCCAGTATTGTGCTGGATGAGGTCTAGGCTCACTGGCCAGGTCCCCCGAATTAGAGCATGCGCTGATGATCTCGCGCTCTGCCTTCCCAACATCCTGACGGACCTTCAGCCGACCCTTTCGCTCCTCCGTAAGTTGGAACATGCGGTAGGACTGGGGTTGAACATTCCTAAATGTAAGGTGTTGGTGATTTGCTCGCTTGATCCTGATAGATTAGTTGCCCACCTTCGTGCCAAGGGGAGTGAGTATCATCGCATTGGGTTTGTTCGCGTTGTTTTGTACCTGGGATTTTGGCTTGGGCCTGGTGCCTTGGATAAAGTATGGAGCAATGCCATTCCCAAGTTCTGGATGACGGTTCGGAGGCTCCGCGGTCTTGGGCTAGGACTGCCTCAGACTATTCGTCTTTTTCACTCGCACTGCATGTCGATATTGACGTACCAGCTACAACTCTGTCCTGCGACTACGGCTCTTCGGAAAGCGTATAATGAGGCCCTTCAGGTGATCACTGCTGGTCCCCGCCATGCCTTCTTGAGAGAGATGCTGACGGGCCTGCGTGCGCTTGGGGCCTCTCTAGAGTGCCTGGACATCGATTGTTTTTCGAAGGCTATCAAGTTTCGGGTGTTGATGTCCTGCTCCAGTATTGATGCTGTCCAGTATGAGATGGAGTCCTTGACGGTTTCCCTGGATGACGATAACTCCATTCCTGCTCGACTGAGCTGGCCCCGGTGGAAGTCTTCCTGGATGAGGACGACGGTGAATGAAGTAGGCAATTTCTCGATCCCGACCCTGGAACCCATCCCCAAGAAATCCCTTCAGAAGAAAGCTATGCGCAAGCTCAGAGGACTCCGCGACCCACTGTTCCCCTCCGCACCACGGTGCAGAGGGTGTCCAAGTGGGTGGGCCCCGACCGTTTTACTGTTGCTGACTTTCAGGTGTTTGCCCAGAGGATGCGTAAAGTGGAGAAGGACAGCACGATGCACCTCGTCACGGGGGTCCTTAGAGTGCTCTGCCGAGGAGTATGTACCTCTAGTCGTCTGCATACCATGGTGGTGGGCTGTGCATTTGGGTGTCCTCTGGATGTGGCCAATGACGATCTGAGGCATTATCGCGTGTGCCCCAAGTTGAAGGCTGGGCTGACTGATATATTCCCCCGCGGTGGACTTCTGAGGACCTGGGCCGAGGCTCTCACGGGTGAGGACTGGCTCCTCACGCTCTGTTGTCTGGGGCCACAGTGGGGACGGTCACGAGACCTAGTGGGGCGCGCCTTAATATATTGTTTTTTGGCAGCGCACAATGCTCGCAGGACTGGTTCGGTCCAGCCGGGGGACTTCCTGATTAAAGCCAGGCTTCGGCAGTTGCCCCGTCGGCACCCCCGGCTAAACGAGGCCCTTCGTGTTCTGAGGGCGCCTGCTGCTGCTGCCGCCCCTCCCCCTGCCTCTCCTGCTCCTCCTGCCGCGCCCCCCCCTCTCCTGAGTCGCCGTGTCCCTTTTCTTTTTGTTCCCCTTTTCCCCTGTGGCCCCTCCTGATTTTGGTCCTTGCATGATGCTGTCAGAGTGTGATGGGACCCTTGTGGGTCTCTCGGGTTGGCTGGCTGGTTTTCCGAGGTTTACTTTCTGTTGTGCCGTTTCTGCACTGATTCTTCTGGTTAATTCAGGGCCCCGTGTTGTAGCCTGGGTTGTGAGAGCCTGTCAGTGCTCTCTGTGACCTCTCCGCTCGCAGGCGAAGACTGGACGGTGCGCGGGAGAGTGTGCCTCTCTTGCCGCGCCGCCCCCCCGCCTCTCTCTGCCGCCTTGCCCGTGCTTCTCTCCTGGAGTCCGTGAACTTCTGGTTCCCCGACGGGCGGGCGGTCCGTTTCGCTTGGCCGTGGGTCGTTCGCTCATCGGTAGGGTAGGGTGGCCCTCCCGCGACGCCAAGCCGCGGCGCCTCCAGACACCCGTTGCGTCCGGCGCGGAGGAGGTCGTTCTCCTCTTCTGCGCCCCGCCGCCGCCCTCAGGTTCCCGACGAAGTTCGAGGCGCCCCGGCTGCCGCCCCGCGCGAGGAAGCGAGGGAGCGTTCCCCGCTCGCCCTCAGGTTCCCGACGATGTTCGAGGCACTGTGGCCGCCTGCCATCAGGTATTCCCTCCCTCTCTGTGTTGGATTCTCGTTTTTGGGGCGTGCCCCTTTTGTCTGCTCTTGCTTGCTGCGGTGTTGGGTGGGCCCTCGGTCAGCCGTGGAGTGAGCGCGGCATGGGGCGGATGCTCGAGTGTCGATCCCCTTTTGTTCTGTGTGCCTGGGGGGGCGCGCCCGCCAGGGATCATGTGCACTCGGAGCAGAGTACCCGCCGCCGCTTCTCTTTGCCTGCCTCTGCTGCTGCCTCTCCCCCCCCTCCCTGCATGTCGGTTGCACGGCCTCTTTGCATTGAGATTTTTAGTACGGACCTGACACATGGATTTGGTGTGTGCGCCTGCGGTGGAAAGGGACAAAAACTCCTCCACCTCCTCCTCCTCCTCCTCCTCCCCCTCCCCCTCATCCTCCTCCTCCCCCCCTCCCCCCTCCCCTTCTCCTCCTCCTCCTCCTCCCCCCCCTCTTCCTCCTCCTCCACCTCCTCCTCCCCCCCCCCCCCCTCCTCCCCCCCCTCCCCCTCCCCCTCCTCCTTCTCCTCCTCCTCCTCCTCCTCCTCCTACTCCTCCTCCTCCCCCCCCCTCTTCCCCCCCCCCCCTCAGCTCTCGCATGTGACTTCCTGCGCGCAATCAGCAGAAACATCGCCTGGACCAGTCGCGCGGATGGGGGGCGGTCTCTTCAGAAAGCGGGACGTTCGTTGGACATGCTGTGCGCTTGGTGAGCCTACCTAGTCGCGTTTCTATTCGCTCGCTGGAAGGAAGCCGGGCATCTCCTTTCCAGAAGCGCGGTCTCGCTTGAATGGCAGGCCCATGCGGCGCTCGTCTTGGAGGGGGGCGCTTCTCTTGGAGCACAAGGAGGTCTTGCGGGGCCTGATACGGGGTGAACTCGGGAGGGGAGGGAGGACGGAGGAGGGAGGGCACCGATCGTACATCTTGGGTTTACTCTGGTCCTCCTCTTGTGCGTATCAAGCGCAGGAGGATGTTGTCTGATGGGTTTCACTGGGCAGGCATTGTTTACCCTGCGCCCTGGGGTATCTTGAAGCGCCGGGCGGCTGGCCGGGGTGGGGGAGGAGACGAGGAGGAGGAGGAATAAGAGGAAGAGGAGGGAGGAGGAGGAGAGGAGGGAGGAGGAGAGGAGGAGGAGGAGGAGGAGGAGGAGGAGGAGAGGAGGAGGAACAGGATGACACGATGAGGAGAATGGACGAAGGAGAGGAGGAGGGAGGAGGACGAGGAAAGGGAAGAGGGAAGAGGAGGAGGAGGAGAAGGGAAGTGGGAGGAAGAGAAGGCGGAGGAGGAGGGGGAACTCGTGCTGCCCGGGGGCGCTTCGAGCGCCCGCCGGGCGCGGCCCACCGCGACCAGCTGGCGGACCGCTCCGTCTGTCGTGCTGCCCCCCCCCCTCCTGCGCGAGCTTCGGGCCTCGCCGCCGCGCGCTCCCTGGATGGTGGGCCTCCCACTGCGGGGACACCCCGTCTCCCGCCCCCTTCCTTGTCCCTCCTCCCTCGTCCCTCCTCCCTCGTCCCTCCTCCCTCCCCACTGCGGGGACACCCCGTCTCCCGCCCCCTTCCTTGTCCCTCCTCCCTCGTCCCTCCTCCCTCGTCCCTCCTCCCTCCTCCCTCCCTCCGCCCTCCTCCCTCCTCTAGTTCCTCCCTCCTCTCCTTCCTCCTTTCTCGACCCTCCTCCCTCGTCCCTCCTTCCTTCGCCTCCCTCGCCAGGCTGGATGGTTGCTTGGCATCGCTCGGGCGTGTGATTTGTTCTCTCGGCGAGGACCATCGAGGAGTAGTTCGGGCCATCTTGCGACACCATACACGCACGACGCCGAAAACTATACGGGGAATGGACGTCCGAGCGATGGCGAGGTTGGGGCCTGGGTGGTTTTTGCCCGCATGGCTGGCCGGAGTACAAATGCTTCTGACCTGTGTTCGAGCTCCGCGTTCCACCCTTGCGGGCCCCCGCAAGAGGGAGGGCGGGCCCAGGCGGGCTTGCGGAGTTCAACGTTTTCTCCTGTCGAGTCGATCCGACCTGCATCCCTCCTCCACCTCCGCCCTCCTCCACCCCCTCCGACCCCCGAGACTTGTCCTGGGGCGCTTGCTCGTCAGAGCTTCGACGAGCGGTGCAGCCGCGGCGCCAAGGGCGCCCGAGAAGGCGCTGATATGCGCCAAAGCGCTGAACAGCCTCGCTTCCTCGGGCCGCCCCCCTTTCTGAAGGAGCGCCTCTCTGCCCCGCCCCTGGTCCTCCTCCGTAGCAGCATGCTGGCCCGAATACTCGCGTGTTTAAAGACTGTGATCCGACTCCCACTCAGATCGTAGACACGTCGCAGCGGCCGCGGGCCCATCTGTCGTGGGTTTCTTGATAAGCGTGGGGGGGCACTCCCCCGACGGGGCTGCCCGCGACGGGGGACGATGCGGGGCTGTCGGCGGGGGTGACGCCCCAGCGATGCTTATTGAGAAACTCGGAGTACCCGGCTATCGAGGAACGACAATTGGCATAAACATGAGCTCTCGGAGTTCCGCTCGGAGTTCTCGGATTGGCGCTGGTCCCCCCTGAGGCGCCAGGGCGAGGGGGCCAGAGCAGATTCAAAAAGTCCGTGCGGATCTCTTGAAGCGTGTGCTTATGCCACTGGTGGTTCCTCGAAGACAGCGCTGGTTGCAGAGATGGCAGTGAACTGCGAGAGGGAGGCCTACTTCGCGAAGCTCGCGGAGCAGACGGGGCGTTATGACGAGATGGCGGCCCACATGGAGACGGTGGCGAGGTTGGGAGACGAGCTTTCGGCTGAAGAGCGCAACCTCTTGTTCGTGGCCTTCAAGAACGCCGTGGGTTCGCGCCGCACAGCGTGGCGTATCGCGACCGCAGTGAAGCAAAGGGAGATCAGCAGGGGCAACGATGAGCAGGCACTATTAGCTACGGAGTACTGCGACAAGATAGGGGCCGAACTCGATGAATTTTGTTCGAAACTCCTTGAACTGTTGGACGGCGGTCTCATCTGCAAGGCAACCAAAGGCGAGAGCAAGGTTTTCTATCATAAGATGAAGGCCGACTACTATCGCTACATTGCCGAACACACCACCAGCGATGCCAAGGTAAAGGCGTCGAATGATGCCACATCTGCCTACGAGGAAGCGCAAGCGCTTGCCAGGGACCTGGCAGCGACGCACCCGATCCGTCTCGGGCTTGCACTGAACTTCGCCGTTTTTCAATTCGAGGTGTTGGCGAATCTGGACGAGGCGTGCTCCATGGCGCGCGTCGCTTTGGAGGACGCGATCGCCGAGCTTGACATCGTCGGAGAGGACTCGTCCAACGATACCACCCTCATCATGCAGCTGCTTCGCGACAATCTGTCATTCTGGACCTCGGACCAGGAGGGTGGCAAACCGTAAGAACAGTTTTTACCAAGCACAGAACTGGCAGGGCTGCCGCAATTTCGGCAAGGAAGTTGCAGCACAGGACGCTGAAAGATCACCTGGTCCAGCCAGTGGTCAAAGCATTTTGCAAGCGTGAATTCATGGTGAGCTGCCCTCACCGAGTGAGGGACTCGGACGGGGCTAGGACGAGGATGAATCCGTCCCAGAGCGAGAACGATGTCAGAGCGTTCTGGAGCCCTCTGAGAAGGCCGCGGCGCCCGAAGCATCCTCCAGAGCCGCCGGATCTCAGGGATTCCCGATTCGTCCTCGCCGATGTTGTCCTCGTCGCGGTTGTGTCTTGAGGCAGTGGCTCTTCTCGAGCGGCTGTGATCACATCCACTTCTCTCCGTTGCTGGTCTGCCTCGAGTGAGCAGGGCGCCCCCCGTGCTTCGGCCACCATCGGCCTGCCGAGCGTCGGCAGGAGGGCGAGTGCCTCGCCGGCGCGCCTTGCTGGAGACCGTTTTCGTTTCACCCCCTGACAATAACGGGCGTGACTGGGGGTCTGCGGCGAGCGAGGGGGGAAATGAGAAGGAGAAGGCTTTCTCAGAAATCGACGGGGCTTCTCAGAAGCCCTCGCGCCTTCTGGGAGGTTTGCTGCGTCTTCGCGGGAGGCTTAGAACACTTCTCAGAAGGCTGGGAGACTCCGAGCCTTCTGAGAAGGCTCGCCCCTTTTCACTTCTTCCCCGGGCTCGCCGCCGACTTGAGATCGTGGCGTTGCTTCTTATCGCACAGGGCGTTCCCGTCCAATTTTGGGCCCCGGGACCCTCACAGATCGATCTGGCTCGACAGATTTGAGTGGGGGGGGGGCTCGTCACGGCACGATTCGCGCCAGCGCGGTCCGGGAATGCTCAAGGCTGGCCAATTCCAAGATTGCGTGGGCACGAATCGTGAAGTGACCAACGGGAGCGGGGGAGAGGGGAGGGGGGTCATCACGAGCCAATGCCCAGACGGCGCGCGCAGGAATCGTAAAGTGACCGCGGGGGCGGCTCCCAGCCACGATGCGCCAACCTTGCCCCCCCCCCCGTTCCTGGCTCCCCCCCCCCGCAGTCGGGCCTCCGAGGCAGGAGCCCTTCTCGTTGGGGAGGGGTGCAGTGCTCTTGAGCTGTTGTACACGGGGGAACAGAATCGGAGGTGGATAGACCTCCTACCCTGACACGTCGATTAAGGAATTGGCCGTTTTCGGTTCGCGAGAGGGCGTCGCGCCCGTCATTTTTGCGGGTCCAGGTGCGTCGATTTCGGTCCCAGGTCGTTTCCACTAAGGGGAGGTTTGCTGTGTAAAGGGAGGTTTGTCCACCGCCGACGAAAAGTGTCGTAGGCATGAAAACGCGGAGGTCCGCGCAGGCCTCCGGCGCCGCCCCTGGCGCAGCGCTCCGCGCGCCAGGGAGGGGGGCCCCGCGCCCATCCGAGGAATCTGCGCGGACCTCCACGTTTTCCTGCTCCTGCCACCTCTTGGCCCCCTGTGCACAGCTTGTCCCAGGTCCTCCTCCGGTTTTCGACGGGGCGTGGAAGGGGGGGATCACGAGCGTTACCGCGAACAGCTCCTGCCACTTCTTGCTCCTGCCACTTCTTGCTCCCCTGTGTACAGCTTGTCCCAGGTCCTCCGGTTTTCGGTGGGGAGTCGAAGAGGGGGGGGATCGCGAGCGTTGCCGCGAACGGCAAGAGCATCGGCCGCTGCCGGTGTCGACGTGACCTGCCGCGCCCGCCTGCGCGGGAGCGCCTTCGCGGCCCCGCGCGGCGCCCCGCGCTGCCCTCGGGGCCCGCGGGCTCTCCCGTCCGCTCGGGCCCCGGCGCGGGCTTTCCTGGGCGGCGGCACCGACAATCGCCGGGGCGCCCCCGCCAGCCATTGAGTGTGCGTACACAGTGCTCAGCTCGGTTCCTCCAGCCCGATTCGGTTCGGCCTGGATCGGCTTCGATTCCGATGCGCTTCGGCTCCGGATCTCCATCTGGATCTCGGTGTCTCGGTGGAGGCCCTGTGAGCCTGCCGATGTCCGCCGATCCGACTTCTCCCGCCTTGGCTGTCGATTTGCGCCGATCCGATTCACTAGGGCACTAGGGAAACGGCAAGTGTCCGCGCTGAACCCTCCTCCTTGGCGCGCGAAGCTCGCCAGGGGGGGCGCCGGAGGCGCCGCCAGGGGGCCCTGGCGCCGATGTGAGAAAGCTGCGCGGACCTCCGAGGTCTTATGCTTGTGCCACGTTTCGGTTCCCTATTCATTTCGGAGTGCCCGAGGGCGAAAGGCTGCGGGCAGCACCAGCCCCAAAACGTTCGAATTCTAGTATATTATAATTTCTACGCAACGCCGGTTACAACGTGGATGGGGCAAACTGGATTGAATGTGTTGCAGACACGAAGCGGTGGAAATATGAGGAAAAAAGAATTATGTTCCACAACGTGGTGAAAGCCAACATGTACCTGCACATGTGAGGCACTGCGGTGCCATACCCACGCCCCGCGCTGGGCCGGGATCTGCCCGTCAGTGGGTGTCTCTTTCTCTTTCTCTCTCTCTATTCATTTCGATCGCTGATCCGCTTGTCGATTCGATTCATGGCCCTCCTGTGCCTCGAACGCCTGGGCGCCCGAGGGCCGCCCGTTTTGTTGCTGGGCAGGGGCGCGGCGAGCGAGGAGCCCAGCGCGGAGTCGCGGCGCAGTTGGGTTGCCGGGCGTGGCGTGCTGGGTGGGGCGATTCGGTGAAGGGGGGAGAGAGAGAGAGAGAGAGAGAGAGAGGGAGGGAGGGAGGGAGAGAGAGAGAGAGAGAACAACAACAACAACAACAACAACAACAACAACAACAACAACAACAACAACAACAACATCAGCAACAACAACAACAGCAACAGCAACAGCAACAGCAACAACAACATCAACAACACCAACACCAACAGCATCAACAACAACAGCAACAGCAACAGCAACAGCAACAACAATTTTAATGCTGTTCGCCCTTATATGCTCGAGTGTCCAATAACGCGTATTTTCCAAACCCTCGATACCCGCCCTCTTCGTCTTCGATCGAACCCCTTTTGAGGGGTATACCTTTCTTCCCCGCAGGCCGGGCCCCGGCAAGCGGCGGGGCGGCCGCGGACCGTCGGCCTCGCCAGCGGCAGCGCTGATCGGCGGGGCGGCCGCGGACCGTCGACCCGACCCCAAGAGGGACGGACAGGGAACCGACCACGACGACGACGACGACGACGACGTCGACGACGACGGTGACGACGACGGTGACGACGACGGCGACGACGACGACGAGCGAAAGCGAGAGCAAGAGAGAACGACAGCAGGGCCACAAGGACACGAAGTAGGCCACGAAGGGCGACAGCGGGGACACGAAGGGAATGCGTATGGGGCCACGAAGAGCGCAAACGAGCGGGGGCCACGAAGGGCATACGTATATTGGGCCGCGGAGGGCAAAGACGGGGCCACTGAGGGCAGCAACGGGGCCACGAAGGGCAGCGAGGGGGCCACGAAGGGCGACAGCGGGGCCACGAAGGGCAGGAAGGGGGCCACGAATGGCGACAACGGGGCCGCGAAGGGCATGCGCATGGGGCCACGACGGGCGCGAACGATCGGGGGCCACGAAGGGCAGATCATGCGGGGCCACAGCAGGCAACGACGGGACCACTGAAGGTAGCAATTGGGCCACGTAGGACAGTGACGGGACCACAAACGGCGACAGCGGGGCCACGAAGGGCATGCGCATGGGGCCACAACGGGCGCGAACGAACGGGGGCCACGAAGGGCATACGTATACTGGGCCGCGGAGGGCAAAGACGGGGCCACTGAGGGCAGCAACGGGGCCACGAAGGGCAGCGAGGGGGGCACGAAGGGCGACAGCGGAGCCACGAAGGGCATGCATATGGGGCCACGAAAAGCAGCGAGGGGGCCATGAAGGGCAGCGAGGGGGCCGCGAAGGGCTGCAACGGGGCCACGGAGGGCTGCGACGGGGCCACGAAGGGCAGCGAGGGGGCCACGAAGGGTTAGAACGGGGCCACGAAACAAAGCGAGGGGGCCACGAAGGGCTGCAACGGGGCCACGAAGAGCAGCGAGGAGGCCACGGGGGGCTGCAACGGGGCCGCGAAGGGCAGCGAGGGGGCCACGAAGGGCTGCAATGGGGCCACGAAACAAAGCGAGAGGGCCACGAAGGGCTGCAACGGGGCCACGAAGGGCAGCGAGATCCCGATTCTTAGGTAATCTGTGAGGGAGTCCTAAACGTGAGCGCGACTCCTGGGTGCCTGGGTGTCGGGAGCGCGGCGTTTGAATATATGGAAGAGTTTTTCACCGCAAGGACGCTATTCTTCAGTAGGTTGTAAGCAAATTTCAAGCGAGAGCGCGTTTCCAGAGCGCCGGGAGAGCGATTCCTGAATAAATCGCGAGGAAGTCCCAAGCGAAAGCGCGGCTCCTGAATAACATGCAAGGAAGTCTCGGGCGGGAGCGGGGGTCCTGGCTAAATTGTGAGGGAGTCTCAGGTGGGAGCCGTTGTTGTTGTTGTTGTTGTTGTTGTTGTTGTTGTATAACCCGGGGGCCAACGATACATATTGACCCCCAAGAGTTTCCCTGATAATAACAGGGTGCGAGCCCCGGGAAGGGCCACTTAAATTGAGAAAAAATATGTGCACCGGACGGGGGGGATCAACAATACTTGTTCTTCAGAAGTGAGAGTTCAACACCGACAACAACAATAATTTTAATGTTGTTCGCCCTTATATGCTCGAGTGTCCAATAACGCGTATTTTTCAAACCTTCGATACCCGCCCTCTTCGTCTTCGATCGAACCCCTTTTGAGGGGTATACCTTTCTTCCCCGCAGGCCGGGCCCCGGCAAGCGGCGGGGCGGCCGCGGACCGTCGGCCTCGCCAGCGGCAGCGCTGATCGGCGGGGCGGCCGCGGAACGTCGACCCGATCCCAACAGGGACGGACAGGGAACCGACCACGACGGCGACGACGACGACGTCGACGACGACGGTGACGACGACGGCGACGACGACGGCGACGACGACGACGAGCGAAAGCGAGAGCAAGAGAGAACGACAGCAGGGCCACAAGGACACGAAGTAGGCCACGAAGGGCGACAGCGGGGACACGAAGGGCATGCGCATGGGGCCACGAAGAGCGCAAACGAGCGGGGGCCACGAAGGGCATACGTATATTGGGCCGCGGAGGGCAAAGACGGGGCCACTGAGGGCAGCAACGGGGCCACGAAGGGCAGCGAGGGGGCCACGAAGGGCAGCGAGGGGGCCACGAAGGGCAGGAAGGCGGCCACGAATGGCGACAACGGGGCCACGAAGGGAATGCGCATGGGGCCACGACGGGCGCGAACGATCGGGGGCCACGAAGGGCAGATCATGCGGGGCCACAGAAGGCAACGACGGGACCACTGCAGGTAGCAATTGGGCCACGTAGGACAGTGACGGGGCCACAAACGGCGACAGCGGGGCCACGAAGGGCATGCGCATGGGGCCACAACGGGCGCGAACGAACGGGGGCCACGAAGGGCATACGTATACTGGGCCGCGGAGGGCAAAGACGGGGCCACTGAGGGCAGCAACGGGGCCACGAAGGGCAGCGAGGGGGGCACGAAAGGCGACAGCGGGGCCACGAAGGGCATGCATATGGGGCCACGAAAAGCAGCGAGGGGGCCATGAAGGGCAGCGAGGGGGCCGCGAAGGGCTGCAACGGGGCCACGGAGGGCTGCGACGGGGCCACGAAGGGCAGCGAGGGGGCCACGAAGGGCTAGAACGGGGCCACGAAACAAAGCGAGGGGGCCACGAAGGGCTGCAACGGGGCCACGAAGGGCAGCAAGGAGGCCACGGGGGGCTGAAACGGGGCCGCGAAGGGCAGCTAGGGGGCCACGAAGGGCTGCAACGGGGCCACGAAACAAAGCGAGAGGGCCACGAAGGGCTGCAACGGGGCCACGAAGGGCAGCGAGATCCCGATTCTTAGGTAATCTGTGAGGGAGTCCTAAACGTGAGCGCGACTCCTGGGTGCCTGGGTGTCGGGAGCGCGGCGTTTGAATAAGTGTAAGAATTTTTCACCGCACGGACGCTATTCTTCAGTAAGTTGTAAGCAAGTTTCCAGCGAGAGCGCGTTTCCAGAGCGCCGGGAGAACGATTCCTGAATAAATCGCGAGGAAGTCCCAAGCGAAAGCGCGGCTCCTGAATAACATGCAAGGAAGTCTCGGGCGGGAGCGGGGGTCCTGGCTAAATTGTGAGGGAGTCGCAGGCGGGAGCCGTTGTTGTTGTTGTTGTTGTTGTTGTTGTTGTTGTTGTTGTTGTTGTTGTTGTTGTTGAACATTATTAATTCTAAAGAATAATTATTGTTGGGACCCCTGGTGCACGGCCCCCCCGCCGCGCCTAGGCCGCAGCTACATTTTCATCATTTGTTCGCGAAAGCTTCAGAAAAGTGGATGGGGTCCAGATCCGGTTGTTTTGTTGTAATCCGTTTTCCCTTGCAAAAAACACTATAAAATGACATTTCTTGTTCTAATATAATCAAATTTCAAGAATCCCTTGCAAAAAATAAGGTAAAGTGGACATTCGCGCGCGCAAGACGAAATCCTTCCAAAAGCTTAGTGTTCGGAGCGATTTTAACATAAAAACATCAAAAAAACCAATGGTTTTTCAACAAAAAAATGTCAAAATCTCATCCCGCGCGCTCTTGCGGATTCGTAGGAAACCCAACACTTTTTAAACATTTCTGTCAAACGGGCTTTTGCGAGCAACTTTTTCGAACTTCTGCGACAACGGTTGCGCACCTGCCAGGGCCATCATCCCTGTCAAATAATACCATGCGGGACACATTCGTTTTTTGCGCGCGCACGCCGAAATCTCCAAATACGACGTAGGCTTAACAACTTCTGTGGGTGTGTACTCCACGCCAGTGTAGTAGCCACGGTCGTCCGCAGGCCACGAAGTGAAGTGTCCGAACGTCATAGGGCGGGAAGCTGGGTGTGGGTGGTGGCGAAGAGTCGTGTGGATATTTGGTAGAGCTTGCACTGCCCCCCCACAAAGTGGGGGTATTGGCTGGCGTCGCATGAAAACCCTGGCACTGGTGAGAACACTGAGCGTTCGGGTAAAGTGATTGTTGTTGTTGTTGTTGTTGTTGTTGTTATTGTTGTTGTTGTTGTTGTTGCTGTTGTTGTTGTTGAAACCCGGGGGCCAACGATACATTTTGACCCTCAAGACTTTCTCTGATAATAACATGGTGCGAGCCCCAGGAAGGGCCACTTAAATTGAGAAAACAAATGTGCACCGGACGGGGGGGATCAACAATACTTGTTCTTCAGAAGTGAGAGTTCAACACCGACAACAACAATAATTTTAATGTTGTTCGCCCTTATATGCTCGAGTGTCCAATAACGCGTATTTTCCAAACCCTCGATACCCGCCCTCTTCGTCTTCGATCGAGCCCCTTTTGAGGGGTATACCTTTCTTCCCCGCAGGCCGGGCCCCGGCAAGCGGCGGGGCGGCCGCGGACCGTCGGCCTGGCCAGCGGCAGCGCTGATCGGCGGGGCGGCCGCGGAACGTCGACCCGACCCCGAGAGGGACGGACAGGGGACCGACCACGACGACGACGACGACGACGACGACGACGACGACGACGACGACGACGACGACGACGACGACGACGACGACGACGAGGACGTCGAAAACGACGGCGACGACGACGACGACGGCGGCGACGAGCGAAAGCGAGAGCAAGAGAGAACGACAGCAGGGCCACAAAGGGCACGAAATAGGCCACGAAGGGCGACAGCGGGGACACGAAGGGAATGCGTATGGGGCCACGGAGAGTGCGAACGAGCAGGGGCCACCAAGGGCAGACAATGCAGGGCCACAAAAGGCAACTATGGGGCCACTGAGGGTAGCAAGTGGGCCACGTAGGACACTGAGGGGGCCACAAACGGCGACAGCGGGACCACGAAGGGCATGCACATGGGGCCACAACGGGCGCGACTCCTGGGTGCCTGGGTGTCGGGAGCGCGGCGCTTGGGCAAATTGCAGGAAATTCCAACGCAAGGCCATTCTTCAGTAAGTTCCAAGCAAATCTCCAGCGAGAGCGCGACTCCAGAGCGCCGGGAGAGCGATTCCTGAATAAATTGCGAGGAGGCCCCAAGCGAGAGCGCGACTCCTGAATAAAATGCGAGGAAATCCTGGGTGGGAGCGGGGGTCCTGGCAACATTGTAAGGAAGTCTCAGGCGGGAGCCGTTGTTGTTGTAACCCGGGGGCCAGGGGCCCAGTTTGAGCATAAAGATTTTCCCTGTCAAAAAAACAGGGTGCGAGCGTCGAGGGGCACACTTTGATTGAGAAAAAACAGTATGCACCGGTGGGGGGGGGGATCAACAATAATTATTCTTCAGAAGTGAGAATTCAACAATCATTTTAAGACTGTTCGCCCGTATCTGCTCGAGTGTCCAATAACAGGTATTTCCCATACTCTCGATACCCGCCCTCATCGTCTTCGATCGAACCCCTTTTGGGGGTACACTTTTCTTGCCCGCATGCCGGGCCCCGGCAAGCGGCGGGGCGGCCGCGGACCGTCGGCCTGGCCAGCGGCAGCGCTGATCGGCGGGGCGGCCGCGGACCGTCGACCCGACCCCAAGAGTGCGGACAGGGGACCGACCACGACGACGACGACGACGACGACGACGGCGACGACGACGACGACGACGACGACGACGACGACGACGACAGCGAGAGAGAACGACAGCAGGGCCATGAAGGGCACGAAGTAGGCCACGAAGGGCGACAGCGGGGACACGAAGGGAATGCGTATGGGGCCACGGAGAGCGCGAACGAGCGGGGGCCACGAAGGGCAGATAATGCGGGGCCACAGAAGGCAATTATGGGGCCACTGATGGTAGCAATTGGGCCACGTAGGACAGCGAGGGGGCCACGAAGGGCATGCATATGGGGCCACCACGGGCGCGAACGAGGGGGGTCACAAAGGGCATACATATAAGGGGCCGCGAAGGGCAGCGAGGGGGCCACGAAGGGCTGCAACGGGGCCACGAAGGGCTGCATGCAACGGGGCCACGAAGGGCAGCGAGTGGGCCACGAAGGGCTGCAACGGGGCCACGAAACAAAGCGAGGGGCCCATGAAGGGCTGCAACGGGGCCACGAAGGGCAGCGAGGAGGCCACGAAGGGCTGCAACGGGGCCGCGACACAAAGCGAGGGGGCCACGGGGGGCTGCAACGGGGCCGCGAAGGGCAGCGAGGGGGCCACGAAGGGCCGCAACGGGGCCACGAAGGGCAGCGAGATCCCGATTCCTAGGTAATCTGTGAGGGACTCCTAAGCGTGAGCGCGACTCCTGGGTGCCTGGGTGTCGGGAGCGCGTCGCTTGAGTAAATTGCAGGAAATTCCAACGCAAGGGTGCTATTCGTCAATAAGTCGCAAGCAAGTCTCCAGCGAGAGCGCGACGCCAGAGCGCCGGGAGAGCGATTCTTGAATAAATTGTAAGGAAGTCCCAGGCGAGAGCGCGATTCCTGAATAAAATGCGAGGAAGTCTCAGGCGGGAGCGGGGGTCCTGGCAAAATTGTAGGGAAGTATCAGGCGGGAGCCGTTGTTGTTGTTGTAACCCGGGGGCCTGGGGCCCAGTTTGAGCATGAAGACTTTCCCTGTCAAGAAACAAGGTGCGATCGTCGAAGGGCACACTTTGACGGACAAAACAATATGCACCGGTGGGGGGATCAACAATAATTATTTTTCTGAAGTGAGAAATCAACAACAACAACCACAACAACAACAACAACAACAACAACAACAACAACAACAACAAATACACCTCGTGTGCCCGAGAAAAGACCCCAGAGAGGCACGAAAGGAGCCTGATGCTCCCCCCCTCCCTCTGCCCGCCCCCCCTTGAGAGAGAGCGACAGAGAGAGAGAGAGAGAGGAGCGCCGGTGGTCAGCGCAAGCGCCTGACAGGTTTGCAACTCTTCGAGCGCGCGGGAGGCACACCTGCGGCCCGGCGCAGCGCCAGGGCCGGCGGGACGCCCTCGCATCCTCCACAGGCACTTACTTGGTTTCCTTCGGACGCGTGCACTTTTCCTCGGCGGGGACTATTGAGGAGCATCCTGGTCATCCCGCGAAAAAGCCACGCACGACATTTATGTTGTTCCCATCATATTTACCACATTCCAGAAATAATTTCGAACACCCAGAAAAGTATCGCAACAGTGTCAAACAAGTATCGCCTCCCAGGGCCCGACACGTGAAATCCCACCGGTTTCGATGCTCTCTCGGTGCTCGACATTATGTCTAGTGGTGGAGGCTGAAGTAGGGTGGAACATCATAACACGAAGCCGCAAACAAAACACATAGGAATAGACGTCCGAGCGATGGCCAGGGCGCGGGCAGCCACGCCCCGGTGAAGCAGCGCCCGAGGGTGGAGCGACGGCTCCCCACGTGCAGAGTTGGTTGTGCCGTCCGCGGAGCGACCTGCCGCAGAGAGAGGAGGGACGAGGAGGAAGGAGGAAGGAGGAGGGAGGAGGGAGAAGGGGAGGAGGGAGGAGGGAGGAGGGAGGAGGGAGGAGGAGGAGGAGGACGGAGGACGAGAGGAGGAGGAGAGGAGGGAGGGAGGGAGGTGGAGGAGGAGGAGGGGAGGGGGAGGAGGAGGAGGAGGAGGAGGAGGAGGAGGGAGGGGAGGAGGAGGAGGAGGAGGAGGAGAGGAGGAGGAGGAGGAGGAGGAGGAAGGAGAAGGGAGCAGGAGGGAGGAGACGTAGGAGCAGGATGAGGAGGAGGAAGAGGAGGAGGGAGGAGGAGGGAGGAGGAGGAGAAAGAGGGAGGAAATGTAGGAGCAGGAGGAGGAGGGAGGAGGAGGGAGGAGCGAGGAGCGATGGGCGAGGAACGAGGAGTGAAGAGCGAGGCGCGAGGAGTGATGAGGGAGGAGCGAGGAGCGAGGAGGAGGAGGAGGAGGAGGACCAGTGCAAACCCAAGGCTCATCAAATTCGTTGCAATGAACCCTCCTTCCAAGCTCCCTCTTGATGGGACCCCACAAGAGTTCACATCTTCACAGTTGGATGCGCTGCGTCTGAAATCAACCGTCCGAGAATCCCCAGCCGTGCCAGAACACTCCTTGGATCTCAACGCCGCGAGGCGGAGCAGGAGGAGGCGGCCCCCCCCCCCGGGGAGGGCGCAGCCGCATAAGCATTTCCTGGATCGGCGCTGGGCCCTCCCCTGGCGGCGCCTCCAGCGACGCCCTTGGGGCGCTCCGCGCGTCGGAGAGAAACATCCAGCGCCGATCCAAGAAATCCGCGCGGACCTCCGGACGTTTCCAAGCCTGTCGTTAAAAGTATGAGATTGTGGATGCCCCCATCTCGATCTACTTTAGGCGCCTTACCTGCTTCAAGAGTCGAGCGTTTGTCCCTCTTCCCTCCTCTTCAGGGAGGCGGGCGGAAGCCCAATCAACTTCCGATACCTCCCTATTGCATGCTTGAAAGAGCGCGTTTTGTGAGCGCTTGGATGGAGGGGGGTTGGAACAGGCCCCCCCGCCCCCCCCCTGGATTGAGGGGGGGGGGCGTTTTGAACCCTCCCCGCCCCTCCCTCTTCCGTGACGGGGGGGGGTTCGAACCAAGGCTGGACCTACACAGTGTTTTTGGTGATTCCGTGAGCCGTTTTCGTTTCGACTTCGTTTTGCAGCGAAGGCGGATTCGAGACAAACGCGAGGAAAAACGAAAACAAAACGAAAACGAAAAACACCGTTTAGGTTCAGCCCTGGTTCGAACCCCCCCCCTCTCCCCCCTCATTCCTCTCCTGCTTCTCCTCTCTCTCTCTCTCCTCGGGCCGGCGCCGGCGTCGGCGGCGGCCGGCGGCTGGCGGCGTGGAGCGTCGCTGAAGACGACGACTTCCTTTTCTGGGCCGGCGCCGGCGCCTGCGGCGGCTGGCGGCGGCGACGGGGAGCGTCGACGAGGACGGCGGCGACGACGCTCCGCCACCGTGCCTCGGTTTTGGGTCAGAACTAATGTATGCCTCTTGGGGTCTCCTCGGGGCGCTCTCAGGGGCCTCTGAAGAGCATTTGTGAAGCCTCTGGAAGCCTGAGGTTGTGGTGGTGGTGGGCTGTGGAGGTGGTGGTAGTAATGGTTGTGGCGGTGGTGGTGGTGGTGGTGGTGGTGTGGTGGTGGTGGTGATGGTTGTTGTGGTGGCAAGTTGTGGTGTTGGTTTTGGCGGTGGTGGTGGTGGTGTGGTTTCTGGTGGTGGCGGTGGTGGTGGTAGTTGTGGCGGTGGTGGGTTGTGGTGGTGGTGGTGGCGGTGGTGGTGTGGTTGGTGGTTTGTCGTTGTGGTTGTGGTGCTTGTAGTGGTTGTGGTGGTGGTGGCTGGTGGGGTGGTGGTGGTGGCGGTGGTGGTGGTTGTGGTGGTGGTGGTGGTGGTGGTGGTGATGGTGGTGGTTGTTGTGGTGGGTGTGGTGGTGGGTGGTAATGCTGGTGGTGGTGGCGGTGTGGTGGTTGTGGTGGTGGTGGCTGTGGTGGTGGTGGGTTGTGGTGGTTAGTGGCGGTGGTTGTGGTGGTTGTGGTGTTGGTGGTGGGTTGTGGTGGTTTGTGGTGCTGGTGCTGGTGGTGGTGGCGGTGGTCGTGGTGGCGTGGTAGTTTGTGGTGGTGGTGATGGTGGTGGGTTATTATGGTGGTGAGGCGGTTGTGGTGGTGGTTGTGGTAGTGGTGGTGATGTGATGGTAGTTTGTGGTGGTGGTTGTGGTGGTGGGTGGTGGTGGTGGTGGCGGTGTGGTGGTTTGTGGTGGTGGTGGTGGTGGTGGGTTGTGGTAGGGTGGTGGTGGTGGCTGTGGTGGTGGTGGGTTGTGGTGGTTTGTTGCGGTGGTTTTAGTGGTTGTGGTGGTTGTGGTGGTGGTGGTGGGTTGTGGAGGTGGTGCTGGTAGTGCTGGTGGTGGTGGCGGTGGTCGTGGTGGCGTGGTAGTTTGAGGTGGTGGTGATGGTGGTAGGTTATTCTGGTGGTGAGGCGGTGGTGGTGGTGGTGCTGGTGCTGGTGTGGTGGTTTCCAGTAGTGGTCGTGGTGGTTGTGTGGTGGTTTGTTGTGGTGGTGTGGTGGTTTGTGACAGTGGTGGTGGTCGTGGTGGTGGGTGGTTGTGCTGCTGGTAGTGGTGGCGGTGGTTGTGGCGGTGGTGGTGGGTTGTGGAGGTGGTGCTGGTTGTGGTGGTAGTGGTACTGGGTTGTGGTGGTGGTGCTGGTGGTGGGTTGTTGTGGTTTGTGGTGGTGATGGTGGTGGCTGTGGTGGTGGTGGTGGTAGTGGCGTGGTGGTTTGTGGTGGTGGTGGTGGTGGTGGGCTGTGGTGTTGGTGGTGGTGCTGATGCTGGTGGTGATGGTGGGTAGTGGGTGATAGTGGGTTGTGGTGGTTGTGGTGGTGGTGGTTGTGGTGGTGGTGGTGGTGTGGTGGTTTGTGGTGGTGGTTGTGGTGGGTTGTGGTTGTGGTGGTGGCCGTCGGTGGTGGTGATGGTGGTGGTGGTGTGGTGGTTTGTGGTGGTGGTTGTGGTGGTGGTTGTGGTGGTTGTGGTGGGTTGTGGTTGTGGTGGTGGCCGTCGGTGGTGGTGATGGTGGTGGTGGTGTGGTGGTTTGTGGTGGTGGTTGTGGTGGTGGTTGTGGTGGGTTGTGGTGGGTTGTGGTGGTGGTGGCGTTTTTGGTGGGTTTGGTGGTGTAGTGGTTTGTGGAGATGGTGGTGGTTGTGGTGGTGGTGGGATGTGGTAGTTGTGGTGTTGGTTGTGGCGGTGGTGGTGGTGGTGGCTGTGGTGGTGTGGCTTTCGGGTCTTCCCGCCACCGTGTTTTGGTTTCGGGTCAGAGTTTGACTTGATGCCTCTTCAGGTCTCGGGTCTCGGGGGCGTCTGATGAGCATTTGAGAAGCCCCCTGGGCCTTCCTCAGGGCCTCTCGGTGGCTTTTGGGGGGCGAGGGCTCGATACGGCGATTTGTGTTTCCCCTCTGCGGTTCTGGGCCCTCTCTTGTCATCGTCGCTGCGTCCCCGCCGTTGGCGCTGCTGGACGCCGGCAGCGCCTGCGCCGGCGCCGGCGCCGTTTCGACCGACGGGTATGCTTCTACCTCCTGCGATAAACGAAAAACCAATCACCTTTTCCTCGCGATTCGCCTCGCATCGCGAGGTGCATTCTGAGTCTTGCGAGCTTAGCGTGAATCGGAGACCATTTGTGGCAAACACTTGAACACCAAAGATCCTTGGCGGTTCCAGAGGAGGGGGAGAAGGGGGAGGGCGGCTCCTTGCACATGGCCCCATGTATCCAAGACGCCCACGGCGAGTCATCGCCGCCCCTGCCGTCCTGGAAGCGTGTGTGGCCGAAGGTTGGGCCACAGTGCGAGCTAGTGGACTATGCGATCCCCCAGCCGCTGCGGGAAGCACTTGGGGAAGCACCTGAGGTGGGTCTCCTTGGGACGGTCCCGAAAGGCTCCAGTACGGCCCAAGAGGCCTCCCAAAGGGCTCCAGGACGGCCCTGGGGACCATCCGAGTATATGTTGGCGCGCTCCCGAAGCCTCCAGAAAAGCCGCGCGGCGATCCCCAAGAGCGCCCGGAGGCGCCAGAGTATTCCTTCCAGAAGTCCGGCGCCTGTGGGCCTCGTGACGGGCAGCTGCAGGCCTCAGGACATGTGAAGGGGCCTGCGGCCTTTTACTCTCTCTGGTCCGTCCTTAACCACTCTCGACCCCCATCCCCGCTCGATGAGCCTCGACATGGGCGCCTAAGGGGCTTGCATCCTTATCGCTCATCCTCACTATCAACTCGGACTGTGCCTCGAAGCGACCTGGGACACTCCACTCGGAGTTTCCAGGCACGGCTGCGGATAGATTCGTGTCACGTGCTTGGCGTGGCTTCAGCGGCTCCAGCATGTTGTTTTTTGTTGTGCAAGTCGCTATTGTCTAGATTGCCTCCGACGGCCTGAACGACAGAAATGCCGCGGCCGTGGCATCGTTGATAGAGTAACAGGCGTCCCTGCGATCTCGCGCCCGCAAAGCTCTCCCAAAGACCACTTGATTCCCCGCCACGTGCCCGTGACCATGTGGGTCCGAGAGTGCTATGAAAGAGATCCGCATCATCGACTCTGAGTCCCATCCCTCATCCCTCATCCCTTCTCCTCTGCATGCCGTTGCCCCCGAGATCGTCTCCATTGACTTGGTGGCCCGAACGGCTGCGAAAAGCCGCCGCCGTGGCGTCGCTCAGCAGGTACCAGGCGACCCTTCGATCTCGCGCCCGCGCAGCTGCCTCCTCCTCCTCCTCCTCCTCCTCCTCCTCCTCCTCCTCCTCCTCCTCCTCCTCATGCTCCTCCTCCTCATGCTCTTCCTCCTCCTCCGTGGCCATTTGGGCTCGGGCCAGCTTTGACTCGAGCTTCGGGCTTACCTCACGTTTGCGCCGGCGCCGCGTGTGTTGTTTTCGTCGTTGATCTGTTGAGCCCGTGCTTGCGATGCTCCAGCGTCGATCGGCCGCTTCTGCCGAGCGTCGCCGTCTCCCCGCTGCAGGCAGGGCTTTCATCATCGGTAAAGCGTCTGTGGTTTTGATGTCAAGACAGGCGTCTCTTGCTGGGCGTGCGGTCCAAATTGCGCGGTCTCTAGCGCTGCACGACGCGCGCAAGCACCCGAGTGGCATGCCAGTCCACTTCGCGCGCAGCGCTACTCTTCACACTGATCTCTCCCATGCTAATCGGCAGGAGGCGCTTGCGATGCACAGGCGGCGGATTGTGCCAGGCATCATTGGTCATCACCATTGTCGCCCACATCTACCCCTCTCTTCGTATCTTTCCTGGGCATGGGCGGCGCTCATCGTCTTCGTGCTGTTGCTGCTAAGTGTATCCCGCACGATGGCACACAGTGAGTCACCGAGGCCACTGGCGCCGAGTATTCCTTCGAGTTCGTCAGCGTGCAGCTCATAAACTTGTGGCAATTCGTGGCCGACGTGCGCACCACCGCCTTCGCGGCCCAGCGTGCCGCAACCGAGCTTTTTCGTTGCCACACAGCAGAGCTCTCTGACTCTGCGATGCAGAACATGAATGTGACTCGAGGATCTTTCAGCGCGGATATTGAGAACATGGGTGCCCGATCGGTCTCTGCCGGAATGAAGTCTGCGATTCTATGACCTCGAATCGAGCAGGTACCCTCGTCGACGCCCGCGCGTTTCTCCTGGAGTGGCTCGTCGAGGTGGGGTCCGCCTTGTCGAGGGCCCCGTCTCTGAAGTACAAGCCGATCTAATGTGTCTTCGCCACGGGTTCCTGGATGTCTGCACTGCACTTTCTCGGCGCGATGTTCACCATGATTCGGTCCCTGCTGTCGCTGGGTTGCCTGTGGCTGGGCGGATCGTGTCTGGCAGTCGCACACCACTTGACGCGTGCGATGGGGCTTCGTACGTCCTGGAAATGACTACATTCGATGCGACCTGATGCGGCTCGTCGGACTTCGCGGCTGATGCGAGTGATGATTAGTCGCTGAGTGGGTTTGGGGAAATGTGCCCTGATTGGAAAGAGCGTGTTCTACCGCTGCTGGCGGAAAACCGGGGGGGGTCACTACCGGTTCGAACCCCTCCCCCCCCCCCTCTGGAAAACCGGGGGGGGTCACTACCGGTTCGAACCCCTCCCCCCCCCAGTTCATCATGAAAAGGGGGGGGGGTCACTACCGGATCGAACCCCCCCCCCCCTCGAACTCGAAAACCGGGGGGGGGTCACTACCGGTTCGAACCCCCCCCCCCCCCTCGAAAACCGAGGGGTGGTGCGGACAGTGGTGGGGACGGTGGTGGTGGGGACAGTGGTGAGGGGACAGCGGGACAGTGGTGGAGACAGTGGGACAGTGGTGAGGACGGTAGTGGTGGGGACAATGGTGAGGACAATGGTGGGAACAGTGGGGACAGTGGGACAGTGGTGGGGACGGTGGTGGTGGGGACAGTGGTGTGGGGACAGTGGGAATGTGGTGGAAACAGTAGGACAGTGGAGGGTACAGTGGTGGTGGGGACAGTGGTGAAGGCGGTGGCGAGGACGGCGGTGGGACAATGGGACAGAGGTACAGTGGGGACAGTGGTGGGGACAGTGGGGACAATGGTGGGAACAGTGGGACAGCTCAGTGGGACAGCGGAGGAGTCAGTGGGACAATGGGGACAGTGGGGATAGTCGTGGAGAAAGTTGGGAGGAGAGTGGAGCCGTGGTGGGAACAGTGGTGGGGACAGTGGGGACAGTGCGACAGTGGTGGTGGCACTCGTGGGGACAGTAGGGGCGGTGGTGGAATCAGTGGGGACAGTGGTGGTGAGGACAGTGGTGCTGGGAACAACAGTGGGGGATGTGGTGAGGACGGTGGTAGGGACCGGGAGTCGTTTGCTGGCGGTGCGAGGGGGGGGTGGGGAGGGGTTCGTTCGAACCGGTAGTGATCCCGCCCTCCGGTTTTCGATGGGGGGGGGGGTTCGAACCGGTAGTGACCCCCCCCACTTTTCGAGTTCGAGGGGGGGGGGTTAGGGGAGGGGGGGGGTTTTGCCGGGGGAAAGGGGGGGGGATCCAGCAGGGGGGGGGGGTATTTTCGGGATGGGGGGGGGGAGACCCCCGGGCTCCGGAAAAAAAGGACGGCAATTTTCCACAGTAAAGCGGCGGTGGATCACGCTCTCTCCCTGATTGCGGCGGTCGCCAGTCTTGCAATGAAGATATATTCACACGTCAGTGTTTGCTGATTGAGCCTGATCCGAACTGGACACTTTGATACGGTGACGCGGCCTATTCGGAAGCGCTGATGCTCGTGGTGTGTCACGGTAATTAAGCAGGTGCTCTCCTTGGACGGCCAGGGGTATGTTTAGTGCTTCGCTCTCTCGACGCACCTTCTGGTCAGCTTCGGGAATCTCCCACGTGATCTGGGCAGATTGCCGTCAACGTTCGCCCCCTCCTCCTCCTCCTCCTCCTCCTCCTCCTCCTCCTCCTCCTCCTGCTCCTTCCCCCCCCCCCGCGGGCCGTCGTGGGCCTGGGGGGGGGGGGGAGGAGCCTTTCCACAGCCTTTCCCCAGGCAGCGAAGCCGCCTCTCCTCCCTCCCGCGGCGGGCCCGCCTGCGGCGCCGCGCGGCGCCGCGGCTCAGGCCGCCGCGGCCACCGCGAGGTCTCGGGCGGGCTGGGTTCCCCGCGGCTGCCAGCGTTGCGCTTCCAGCGTCTCGACGAGGCGGCTTCTGCGCCAGCTCGAGCAGCTCCAGCGCGGCGCGCTTCGCCTTGTCGTGGATCTCGGCGCCCACGATGGTTGTCGCTGCTTCCGTCTCGGGCGATGGGTTAGTTACGTTCCGTCCCCCATCGCCCGAGGTGTCCGTGCATTTCACCTTGTCTATGTTCTGCACTTGCTTCGGGTTGTCCGTGCTTTTTTATCTTGTCTATGTTCAGCACGGCCAGTGGGTTGTTTGTTTGTTTTACCTCGTCCATATTCAGCTCGATGCACGTGTTGTACTCTTTGAGCTGCTGGTCTCCCTCGTGCATCGTCTCTGCTGGCTTGTTGCTGCCCTCGTCGTCCGCGCTCAGGGTGTCCTGGGAGTCTTCGCTGCTTGCTGGTGTCGATCTCGCTGCTGCCAGTAGGCGCTTCGCCAGTGCTGCTATCCTGTTCTCGCTCTCTGCCTCGTCGTCATCTTCTGTTGCCTCGTTCTGCTTGTGTGGCCTGGCTGTCCAGCTCTGTGGCGACGAGATACCTTCCCACGTTCCTTCTCCAGGCTGCGGTGATGGCTTTACTTCTTCTTCTTCTTCTTATTATTATTATTATTCTTATTATTATTATTCTTATTATTATTATTCTTATTTTTCTTCTTCTTCTTCTCGCGTCGGTCTCGCCTGCGGCTCCGCGCGGGCCCGCGGCTCTCTCCGCCTCTTATGCCGCGAGGATTCGTGTGGGCTCCCTGCGGACGCCGACGCTGCTCCTCCCGCGGCGCGGCGGGGCGGCTTCCTCGCCAGCTCGATCATACCCTTCAGCGTGGTGGGCTTCTCCTTCCCGCGGTTCGCGACGCCCTCGTATGGTGTCGGTACTTCCTTCTTGTCCTCTGGCGATGGGTTAGTAGCCTTCCGTCTCCCATTGTCCGATGTGTTCGGGTACTTCACCTTGTCAATGCACTGCTCCTTCGTCTGGTTGTCCGTGTGCACCTTCCTGTCGTAGATCTCCGCGCCTCCTATGGCTGTCGCCGCTTCCTTCTCGGGCGATGGGTTAGTTACTCTACGTCCCCTATCGCCCGAGGCGTCCGTGTACTATACCTAGGCTAAGTTCCGCTCGTGCTCTGGGTTGTTCGTATCCATTACCTTGACTATGTTCTGCTCGGCCTGTGGGTTTTCCGTGTGCTTGACCTTGGCCATGTTCTGTTCGGTCTCGTTGTTCGTGTTATATTCGTTGTGTTTCTGGTTGTAGCCGAGCTGCTGCACGACTGGCTTGTTGTTAACCTCGGTCTCGTTCGGGGTGTCTGTGACGTCTTCTCTGCTGGCTGTAGCTGAGCTCGCTGCTGCCAGACAGTGTCTTGTCAGTGCCTCTATCCTGTTCTCGCGCTCTGTCTCATCGTCGTCTGATTTGTCCGTCCTGCTCTGTGGCGACGGGATATCTCCCGAGGTAGGGTCAGCCGCAGCTTCCGCCTTGGTTCTATCGCCCGACCTCGATCCCTCTTTGTAGTGGACCTCCTGCGCAAATGCGTCCCAAGTGGCCCTGGGCGGTGGGCTTCCTGCCTCGGGGTCCTGCTCGATCTGCTCCTGGCTAGCCTCTATATCCCTGCCTTGCCAGTTCTCCTCGTCGGCCTTCACCTCCCAGTGCTTCAGCTTGTACGTCATGGACTCGCAACTCGATTGTCCCGGAGGAGGAGGAGGCGGAGGAGGAGGATGAGGAGGCGGAGGAGGGGAGTTTTGATTCTGGGGGGGTCTGATTTGAGCTGTCTTAAAATAAAGAGTTTGTGGGGGTCTGATTTGGGAAAAAAGTCCGTCCTTTCATGGCTGATCTGGGGGCGTCTAAGATGGCTCGTCTGGGGCCTAGAGGTTGACACCAACACCAATAGCGGCGGTGTGCCCCGCCGAGTGAAGATGATCCTGATCTCGGCGATGATGCTATCACTATTAAAGTTGATGATCCTGGCTGCTCGCTTCTGCTCGCACTGCTTGCCTGCGCCGCACGAAAGAAGGAAACCAAAACGATTAAAGTCTATGATCCTCTCCCCCCCCCGGGGAGGCATCCCCTTTTGCTGGTTCTGGTGCCCATTCCCAAGCCTCCAGCGAGAAAGAGTGAAGACGTCGGATTCGGGTGAACCTCTTCGGCCGCCGATCGAGGCCCCCGGCTGGCCGCCCCGAGATCCCCATCCAGCGGTGGTCGGCCACGCGCAGAGAGGGGTAGGAGGGAGGGGGGGAGGCTTCTTAGGAGCACCCCCGCTTCTTAGAAGGCGCGGGCCTTCTCCAGGACGTTCGACGTAAGGTTGGGACCTTCTAGGGGGCAGGTTGCTTCTAAGAAGCCTCCCCCCCTCCCCCATACGCCCTTTCGCGCGCCGCCAAGGTGGACCGGCCGGGCGAGCGTCCCGGTCGAGCCCTGGTCGGCGGATCGAGGGCGAGGGAGGGACGTGCTCGTGAGTGTTGCTGGCCTCCCGAGGCTCCTGCGGAGGCCTCGGGAGGCCACCCGGGGGGACCTCCCGAGGCTATCCGACCAGGCTTCTCGGGTCGGACGAGAGGAATATGCAGAAATAGGCAACAAAAATAGTCTGAGGATGATTGGTTGACTACTGTTGGCTATTGTTGAGTCTTGTTTTAACTATTTCCCCACCCGACAGGTTGGGGTTGTTAGATTGGCCAACCCCACGCGTACCGCGGCCGCCAGACCCCATGTTGTCCCGAGAGTCCCCGAGAATCCCTGGGACTCCCGCCTCGCGCCCTCGACAAACACGACTGCATACCGCGGCCGCCAGACCCCGAGTTGTCCCGAGAGTCCCCGATAGTCCCTGGGACTCCCGCCTCGCGCCCTCGACAAACACGACTGCATACCGCGGCCGCCAGACCCCAAGTTGTTCCGAGAGTACCCGAGTCCTTGGGAGTCCCGCCTCGCGCCTTCGACAAACACTGAGACACAGCAATACACAACATGACATGACATGACATAACATAACATAGCAATACCATGACAAGCACAGCGTAACATAACACACCACAACATAAACGACATAGCACACCATAACATAACATGATTGAGCATTACATAACACTCAGTGGCGGAACCTATCATATCATGACACGGCGTTCAGAGCATGTCATAACACACCAGCAGGGCATAGCGACGACCACGACAGAACACAACATGCCACATTAGAACATAACATAAAACACGATCATGGCATACCATGACGGAACATCATATGGCACCAACACATCACATAACAAACATGCCATACCATAACATAGCAAATCATGACACACTACAGCAGACTATCACATCACAACACATACCACGGCAGAGCATTGCAGAACAGATCATGTCGTACCACACCATAACATAACATGTCCGAGCATATTGTACCACACCCTGACAGAACACATTACATCACGAAGCAGCGTTCAGAACCCGTTATAACACGCCAACAGGGCATAGCGACGAACACGACAGAACACAACACGTCACAATAGAAGATATCATAACAGAAAGCGAACATGACATAACATGAACAGTATCATTACAAATCAGACCATTCAGAACATCACAGGACATACCAGACCATGTCATGCACAACTTAGTAGACGTAATAATACATAACATAACAGAGCATGACAGTTCATGATAAAACTATGTATATCTTGAAAGAACAGAGCACAGCATTACGACACGTATCAAACCAGAGCAGAACGTCACATAACAGAGAACCACATGACATCAGAGAACAAACCAAACCAGAGCACAAGAGAAGATCACATAACAAACCAACACCAGGCCAGACCCCCAGTTGTCCCGAGAATCTCCGAGTCATTGCCGCCGCCCCGCTGCGGGCGGCCTCCTCGCCTGCGTCCCTCAGTCTAAGGATGGGAAGGGGGGAAGAAGGAGGAGGGGAAGGAGGCATGGGGCAGGAGGAGGAGGACAGGGGCCCAAGGTTTCGGTGGGGATCGCTCGACGCAAATAATTTGAATATTTCGTCCCAAGTCCCCCTGTAGGAGGACACGCCCGACCCAAGGGCAGGACAGAGAAAGGGATGGGGGGGGTACGAAATCTGCTGCGTGCAGCTGGTTTCCGCCCCGCCGCCAGGCCCATGCCTCGACGCATGGGGGCCTCCCTGTGCCAGGAAGACCAGCTGCGTGAGCGGATTCTCGACCCTGCCCTCGGCTATCCTGCCCTTTCGACCCCATCCCCCAGAATCTGGGGCTGGATAGGTGTCCCGCGAGCCCCGACAGGATCAACAATTAGTTGTTGGTCGGGCGTGTAGGAATAGCAGGGGGATGTTTTATGACAACTTTACAATTAGGCAAAACGAATGTTCAAAGATAGTCAACAACTAGTCAAACATCGTCCCCTGCCCCTGATTATTTCTTGACTATTTGTGCATCGTTCTCCTGCAGAGGGGCACGCCCATTCAACATTAGTTGTTGCTCTCTATGTTTTTTCTGGCCTCTCGGAGGGCGCCCTCGCGGCCGTGGCTGGGCGCAGCGCCCAGACACTCGCCAGGACGCTCCTGGATGGTCTCTGGGACTGGATCTCACCGGAATTTGGGCGGAGCCCTTTGGTCAGGAGGGGAAAAACACATACAGGCACAATTCATCGTCGAATCCATGGAGAATATGGGAACCTATGGGAAGCGGGGGGGAAGGCGAAAACCCAGAACATATGGAGACTCTTGGGATTTGTGTCTGTTTATTTGTGTGTCCCTGGGTCCCTTCATTTTGGGTCGCCCGCAGGGGCTACTCTCGCGCCGCGCGGTCCGGGCCAGAGAGGTGCTGCTCTCTCCAGGGGGCGGAGCGAGGGCGCGGAGTTCGTTGCGTGTCACGCAGGGCGGAGCGCACAGATGGGTGGGTTCCAGCTTCCCAGTCCTAGGCGTTCATGCTTTTGTGTTTGGGTTGCAGGCTTCTGTTCGGGACTCTTCCCGCTCTTGCGTTTCGTTGAGGGTTCGCTGGTGAAGGTCCGAGTGGCCGCAGTGAGGAGATACAGTACACACGGTCATTGAGTCCGTCGGCCGACTGCACGGGGAAGTCTTGGGCAACATGCTCATGAGTGTGTGTGTGTGTTTGTGTGCGTGTAGGTGTGTGTGTGTGTGTGTGTTTGTGTGGTCGTGTGGTATAGTGTGTTTGTGTGTTGTGTGTGTGTGTGGTTGTGCTTATGTGATTGTGTCATAGTGTATGTGTTTGAATGTGCTTGTGTTTGTGTGTGTGTCCGAGTGTTTGTGTTTGTGTGTTTGTATGTTTGTACGTCTGTGTGGTTGTGTATGTGTGTGTGCATATGCGTTTGTGTGTGCGTGCTTGTGTGTTTGTGTGCTTGTGCGCGTGCTTGCTTGTATGCTTGTGTGGTTGTGTGTCTGGGCCTTTGTTTGTTTGTGTGTATGCTTTTGCTTGTTTGCGTTCGTGTGCTAATTCGCGGGGATTGGTGGTTGAGGTACATGGTGTAGGTCGAAGAAGGAAGAGGATGAGAAGGACGACGACGAGGACAAGGAGGAGGAGGACGAGGTGTCGAGGAGCACTGCGAGGAGGAGGAGGAGGAGGAGGACGAGGCGCACCGCGAAGCGGAGGAGGAGGAGGAACACAAGGAGGAGCACGAGGAGTACGAGGGGAAGCGCGGCAAGCAGGAGGAGGAACAGAGGGAGGAGCAGAAAAAGAGGAGTGCGTTGAAGAGGTCGAGGATGAAGAGGAGGAGGAGGAGGCGGAGGAGGAGGACGGCGAGGAAAGCGACGAGGAGGATTAGCACCAACAGGACGAAAAGGATTGGCGTGAGAAGCGGGACGAGTAGGAGTGATACGAGAATGTGCATGTGGGGGAGGCGGAGGAGGAGGAGGAGGAGGAGGAGAAGGAGCAGAAGGAGCAGAAGGAGCGGGAGGAAGGGAGGAGGGGGAGGAGGAGGAGGAGGAGGGGGAGGAGGAGGAGGAGGAGGAGGAGGAGGAGGAGGAGGAGGAGGAGGGGAGGAGGAGGAGGAGGAGGAGGAGGAGGAGGAGGAGGTGGAGCGGAGGAGAGGAGGAGGAGGAGGAGGAGGAGGAGGAGGAGGAGGAGGAGGAGCGATCAGGATGGGGGATGGATGGGGGAGGAGGAAGAAGAAATCATTGAAGCGGGAGACGGGGCCAGGCCCGAATTGCGTGAGTGAGGGCATCCGTGGCGAGGGTGCTTCCCGGAGGCGGCATCCACGAGAGTGCGGAGGCATCCTTGGCGTGGCGGAGGGAAAGAGGAGGAGGAGGAGGAAGAGGAGGAGGAGCAACAGCAAGAGCAGTAGGAGGGTGCGAAGGAGGAGCAGGAGGAGGAACATGGCGGGGAGGACGAAGAGGAGGAGGAGCAGGAGGAGGAGGAGGAGGAGCCAGAGGAGGAGGAGGAGGAACACTGCGAGGCCGAGGCGGAAGAAGAAAGAAGAGGATGAGAAGGACGACGACAAGGACAAGGAGGAGGAGGAGGACGAGGTGTCGAGGAGCATTGCGAGGAGGAGGAGGATGAGGAGGAGGAGGAGGAGGAGGAGGAGGAGGAGGAGGAGGAGGAGGAGGACGAGGCGCACCGCGAAGCGGAGGAGGACGAGGAACACAAGGAGGAGCACGAGGAGTACGAGGGGAAGCGCGGCAAGCAGGAGGAGGAGCAGAGGGAGGAGCAGAAAAAGAGGAGTGCGTTGAAGTGGTCGAGGATGAAGAGGAGGAGGAGGCGGAGGAGGAGGAGGACGGCGAGGAAAGCGACGAGGAGGACTAGCACCAACAGGACGAAAAGGATTGGCGTGAGAAGCGGGACGAGTAGGAGTGATACGAGAAAGTGCAGGTGGGGGAGGCGGAGGAGGAGGAGGAGGAGGAGGAGGAGGAGAAGGAGCAGAAGGAGCAGAAGAGAGCGGGAGGAGGGAGGAGAGGGAGGAGGAGGAGGAGGAGGAGGAGGAGGGAGGAGGGAGGTGGAGAAGGAAGAGGAGGAGGAGGAGGAGGAGGAGGAGGAGGAGGAGGAGGAGGAGGAGGAGGAGGAGGAGGAGGAGGCGGGAGAAGGAGGAGGAGGAGGAGGAGGAGGAGGAGGAGGAGGAGGAGGAGCGATCAGGATGGGGGATGGATGGGGGAGGAGGAAGAAGAAATCATTCAAGCGGGAGACGGGACCAGGCCCGAATTGCGTGAGTGAGGGCATCCGTGGCGAGGGTGCTTCCCAGAGGCGGCATCCACGAGAGTGCGGAGGCATCATTGGCGTGGCGGAGGGAAGGAAAGAGGAGGATGAGGAGGAAGAGGAGAAGGCGCAACAGCAAGAGCAGTAGGAGGGTGAGAAGGAGGAGGAGGAACATGACGGGGAGGACGAAGAGGAGGAGGAAAAGGAGGAGGAGGAGGATCAGGAGGAGGAGGAGGAGGAGGAACACTGCGAGGCCGAGGCGGAAGAAGAAAGAAGAGGATGAGAAGGACGACGACGAGGACAAGGAGGAGGAGGAGGACGAGGTGTCGAGGAGCACTGCGAGGAGGAGGAGGAGGAGGAGGAGGAGGAGGAGGAGGAGGAGGAGGAGGACGAGGCGCACCGCGAAGCGGAGGAGGACGAGGAACACAAGGAGGAGCACGAGGAGTACGAGGGGAAGCGCGGCAAGCAGGAGGAGGAGCAGAGGGAGGAGCAGAAAAAGAGGAGTGCGTTGAAGTGGTCGAGGATGAAGAGGAGGAGGAGGCGGAGGAGGAGGAGGACGGCGAGGAAAGCGACGAGGAGGACTAGCACCAACAGGACGAAAAGGATTGGCGTGAGAAGCGGGACGAGTAGGAGTGATACGAGAAAGTGCAGGTGGGGGAGGCGGAGGAGGAGGAGGAGGAGGAGGAGGAGGAGAAGGAGCAGAAGGAGCAGAAGGAGCGGGAGGAAGGGAGGAGGGGGAGGAGGAGGAGGAGGAGGAGGAGGAGGAGGAGGAGGAGGTGTAGTGAAAGGGCGATGGCGAGGGCGAGAAGGAGAATGACGTGGATGCGGAGGAGGAGGACGACGACGACGATGACGGAAAGCTCGACGACGTCGCCGAAGGCGCAGGCGGATCAGGAGCAGGAGGACGCGCTAACACTCTTAGAAGCCGTTTTGGCTAGCAACGCTGTTTGGAGATATTAGGCTCTGGCCATACTTCTTTCCTCCTGTTTAGAGTGGCGTGTTCAAAATTGCGCTGGCTATGAGTACCGCCGCCATGGTGTTTTGAAGAAGGGTTTCGCCTTTGTGCGAATGCCGCTGGGTTGGGCACACATCAGTCATAGTATGGACAAAACATTTGAAGTGAGCACTGTTCTACATTCACATGTGATATCTTGTGGCCTTCGGCCCGCCCCGCCACCATGCCTGGGTTGTAGGTCCGAGGCCTCTCGGATGCCTGTGGGAATGTCCTGGAAGGCCTCTCGGAAGCTTTGTGGAGGCGGTTTGGGAGTGTACCTCCTCCTCCTCCTCCTCCTCCTCCTCCTCCTCCTCCTCCTCCTCCTCCGTCGCTCCCTCCTCAACCCCTTCCCCCCTCCCCCCACCCCTCCCCAGGGCTCCTGGGCCCTAGATTCCAAGTGGGCCCAGGACTCCTGGGCCCCAGATTCCAGTGGGGGCCCGGCTGGGCCCCAGACTCCAGGGTAGCCCAGGACTCTTGGGCCCTAGATTCCATAGGGCTCCTGGGCCTTCGATTCCAGGGGAGGCCCAGGATTCCTGGGCCCTGGACCAGGTGGGGCCCAGCCTCCTCCCTCCTCCTCCTCCTCCTCCTCCCTCCTCCTCCTCCTCCCCTCCTCCCTCCTCCTCCTCCTCCTTCCTTCTCCTTCTCCTCTCCTCCTCCTCCTCCTCCCTCCTCCTCCTCCTCCTCCTCCTCCTCCTCCGCCTTCTCCTCATCCTCCCTCCCCGCTCTCCCTCTCCTCCCCCCTCCCCCTTACCCCCTCCTCCTCTGCGCTGGACGGGGCCGACCAGGAGGCCGCGGCACGGCTCCCCTGGGAACCCTGGGCGGCTCCACCGTCGCCGCGAGCCAAAGCATGCTCTCCGAGCAGCTCGGAGGCAGCTCCTTGGCAGCGCTTCCCGGGCTCGCGCCCACCTCCGAGGCAGGTCGTGGTAGCGCTTTTGTCGGGGTGCCGCGGCCAGCACGCAGTACCTCGCATGTCTCGCGGAGCTCCAGGGAGACTCCCGCGCGCACTGCCAGGCCCGAGCTTCGCCTCGGTGTTTCGCAGCGGGTCCAGCAGTGGCGAAGCGTCCTGGCTCGCCTATGGCCCTACCAAACAATGGTCTAAGAACATGTTGTGGTTTCCACGAAATGTTCTCAGAACATTTCTGGCGGAGTCTGTCTTGTTTTACCACATCGGGCTTTTGTTCTAAGAACATTGTTTTGTTTTCAGAACGCTTTAGGAATGCTGGGACGGTCGGTCCCTGTTCAAGGTGGGGACGGGGTCCTGGGGGACGGGGTCCTGGAAGGTTCGGTCGCCGCTTCCGGGTTCTCGGGGCCCTCCCCGGGCCCCGTGCACAGCCCTGGCGGCGGGCCCTGGGGCCCAGAGGACCGAGTTCCCTCGGGGCTCGCTTCTCTGGACTGATCAGAGGGAGGGGAGGGGGGAGGGGAGGGGGGAGGGGAGGGGAGGGAGGGGGGAGGGGCAAGTTAGGTGCGCTCGCGTCAACATCTGACATCCTACCCCACCCTCCCATCCCTTACCATGGCGCTGATTTTCTCTATCCGCGGACGCGTGTCGTAGCGGACCTGTGGCTCCGCGCGCGTGTGCGTAGTGGGTGGTGGTGCGCGTGCGTGCGTGCGTGTGTGCGTGGTTGTGGTTGTTGTGGTGGTGGTGTGTATGTGTGTGCGTGTGCGTGTGTGCGCGTGTGCTGTGGTGTGACGTGGTGTGGCGTCTTGGTGGTTTGGTGGTGGGCCAGGTGCGTACGTGCGTGATGGCGGTGGTGGTGGTGGCGGTGGTGTGTGTGTGTGTGTGTGCGTGTGGTGTGTGTGCGTGTGTGTGTGTGTGTGTGTGTGTGTGTGTGTGCGTGTGTGTGTGTGTGTGTGTGTGTGTGTGTGTGTGTGTGTGTGTGTGTGTGTGTGTGTGTGTGTTGTGTGTGTGTGTGTGTGTGTGTGTGTGTGCGTGCGTGCGTGCGTGCGTGCGTGCGTGCGTGCGTGCGTGCGTGCGTGCGTGTGTGTGTGTGCGCGCGTGTGATGTGGTGCGACGCGGTGTAGCGTGGTGGTGGTGGGTGGGGTAGTGCGGTGGTGGTGGCGGTGCGCGGTGGTGGTGCGCGTGCGTGCGCGCGTGCGTTGGTAGGTGGAAGTGGCGGTGGGTGTGCGTGCGGCGGGCGGGGCGTGGTGCGGCGCGGTGGTGGCGGGCGGATGGGCGCGCGAGAAAGAGGCCCGCGCTGGGGCGACAACGCCATCCTGAACGACGGAGGCAACACACCGATCCGAAAATGAGGCCCACGCTGCAGCGGGAGCACGATTCGGAACGATTCGGGAGCAGAAATGAGGCCGGCGCCTCAGCGAGAGCAGCATTTTTGAAAAAAATCGCAGGCGAAAACCCAACTCCCGGGAATCCTGTGTGTAAAAAACAATACGCGGGGGGGGTCGAATATTCCCAGGACGCCATCAGGGGAAGAGGGATAGTAGTATTCATATTGAGTAATTGTGGAGGGAAGTAGGGAGGCAGGGAGGTAGGGATCGCTTCCCTCTCGCGAGTGATCAGAGGGGGAGGAGGTAGGGAGGTAGGGAGGTAGGCAAGGATGTAGGCAGAGGTCCCAGTTCCCTCGGGGCCCGCTTCCCTCTCTGGAGTGGTCAGAGGGAGGGGAAGGGGGAGGGAGCAGAGGGAGAAGGAGGGGGAGGAGGAGGTAGGGAGGTAAGGAGGGGAGGAAGGAGGGAGGAGGGGGAGGGAGAAGAGGGGGAGGGGTAGGAGGGGAGGGAAAGGGGGAGGGAGAAGAGGGTAAGGAGGGGAGGGGGGAGGGAGAAGAGGGGGAAGAGGGGGAAGGAGGGGAGGAAGGAGGGAAGGAGGGGAGGGGGAGGGAGAAGAGGGGGAAGGAGGTAGGGAGGGGTGTCACGTGTGGCGCGCTCGCGCCACACATGCCATCCCATCCCTCCCGCCTCCCGCCCATCCCTTCCTCTTGCGTTGAATGTGTTTTTTTTTGCCTGCAGGGGTGTCCCCGACGACGTTGCTCCCTGACTGGCTCTTGCAGGGTTTAGCTTGTTACTTGCTGCGCAGTCGGTAAGGGGGACTTGTACCTTCGACGAGAAAGAGGAGGCGTAATAGCAGGAGGACGAGGAAGGATGAGGAAGTAGTAGGAGCAGAGGAGGAGGAGCAAGAGGAGCAGGAGGGGCCAGAGGAGGAGAAATGAGAGGGATTGCAACGACGAGAAAGAAAAGGGAGCACCATATTTGAAGGATTGAAACCGCCACTGCCTTGTCTCATCTCCCTTGTCGGCTGCCGTTGTCGCTTTCCTGTTGCGGCACGCTTGTTGCCCCGTCTCCTCGTTGTTGCACCGCTTCCTCCTTATCCGTCCTGTTTCCTCCTCTCTCTCCCTTGCTCCCCTGCCCCCACTCTTTGTGCGACTGCCCCCTCGCGAGTGTTACAGTCGATCCCCTACGAGCGGAGCCGGCTCTTCCGCGCTGCGTGAGTTGGCCCGGTGCGCGCGCTCTCGCTCGACCTGCCCTCCGCGGCGCCGCTGCGCGCGTGGCCGCGACGCCAAAACGTATGTGTGAATGTGTGTGTGTGTGTGTGTGTGTGTCTGCGTGTGCATGTGTGTGTGTGTGCGTGCTCCTGCGTGCTTGTGCGTGTTCGAGTGTGCGTATGTCTGCGTGTCTGCGTGCGTGAGTATGTGTGTGTGATCGGGAGATTGTGTGTGCGTGTGCGTGTGCGTGTGCGTGTGTGTGCGCGGAAAAAGAAGAAGCGGAAGTTGTCTCTCTTCGCGTTGCTTGAGCCCCCCTTTGCCCTTGTCTTGTTGGCCCCTGGTCGTTATAAATATTGCCGGCTCTTCGGCCAGGGGAAGAGGATGGGGAGCGAGGGGAGAAGGTCATGGTAGAGATGCGGGATGAGAGGGAGGAGGGTGCAGGGTACACACAATACAGCATGGAATCTGCAATTGCGCAACGGCCGCCTTCAAAGGAGGCGCCACACGAAGGGAGACAGCGAGGCGGTCGAACATCTCAGCATCGTGGGTTGCATCGTCGGCTCGGCATCTTGGCCTTCCTCCTCGTCTTCCTCATCCTCATCCTCAATTCCTTCCCCGTCCTACGGAGGCTCTCTCCTAAGGTGCAGTGCTGAGAGCAAATCGGCAGCTGGAGCCCAACACGGCAAGATCCTCATCGTGCGTGGCCATTGCCCCCCATCCTGATGGAGAACCCCATCAGCCTTTTGGGCAAAGGTGGTATGACGAGTTCGTTCGGTTCTCTTTTAAAGGCCTCTTCCCTTCGGGGAGGGGTCCCCTCCCCCTCCCATCCCCTGAGGTTTTGGGGGCGGGCCGCGATCGGTCAGGGCGCTCAAGATGGCCCAAGCTGGCTCCAAGAGGGCGTCCGATGCTCCACGATGGCCTCCAGGATGGCTCAACATAGCCGGCGATGGTTCCTTAAAACACCGACGGAAAGTCACAGATGGTTGACTTCTCGCCGTTTCGCCTCCGATGCTCTTTTGAGGCCTCAAGGTGGCCCCACGATGGCCGCCTTTTAGAGGCCCAAGAGGGCCCCCCAGACGGCCTCAAGAGCACACCAGGAGGCGATGTTTAGGGGAACGAACAATGACATAAACATAACAACTCGGAGGTCCGCGCGGATTTCTCGGATCGGCGCTGGACCCCCCTCCCTGGCCGTCGTCGTCTTCGTCATCCTCCTTCTCCTCCTCCTCCTCCTCCTCCTCCTCCTCCTCCTCCTCCTCCCACTTCCCTTGCCCCACGCTGGCCCCAGGGATGGCTCGAAGAGGCCCTCCCAGGCTACATGCTTGCTCCCAGGGATTTCTCTGTTCACCCTGGTTGCCCGCGTTGTCTCACTATATGCATATCTTCGCCCCATGGGCAGGGTGTCCGAATGGGATGGTGGCGATACGCGAAGCGTAAAGAATTTGAAGGCTCAGCAGAGGCCCAAGACGATCGCGATCCTTGTTGCATCCAATTTGAACGGTTGACCGAACGCGAATAATGTAGCGGGTAGTCTGGGAGAAGAGGGCGGAACGTATATTAAAGTTGCCGCGTGGGGTCAGCTATAAGAAATCTGTATCTACGAGGCTGTGCTGAGTGACATTCCGATGTCGGCAATCCAGTCTTACGCTTTTCCCCCGCAACAAAAACATGTACGAGGGCAAGTCGTGTTCGACCGTGTTCGGCGGGTCGGGTGCGCGTTCGCTTGGTGGTCTCAGAGAACGCGTGAACAGTGGGAGGGAATAAGAGAGAGGGGGGAAGACAGTCCTCGGGGCTTACAACATCCCAGCCATGCTTACGGACACCACGCTCGGTGCGTCTCAACCATTCCTTGGGAGGGAGGCAGTCCACATTTTTTCGAGTCCTCACAGGGCGCATGCAGTCCCACTGCATCTTCAGAACTTCTTTTCCTTGGAGATTCGTGGTCATGGTCTTTTCCAATTTCTCCCCACGCCCCTCGTAATCCCTTCTGCTTGCATGTTCTCCTTCTTGTCCCCCCTTTCTTTTCCTCGTTCCCTCAAAAGGGGAGTGGCGAGTCTCGTCATCGCTGTACTGTTGGCTGCCCCCTGGAGGTCTGCAGAGACGGCCGACCAGTGCGCGGTGGCATGCTCGCTGGTTGAGAAGTGCACCCACTTCTCGTGGGTCGGCTTCCCAGAAGCAGGACTGGAGGAGGATGAGGACTAGGCCAGGGGCGAGGACTAGGAGGAGGAGGAGCAGCAGGAGGAGGGGAATGCGGAGGAGGACGATGGGGGGAAAGGCAGAGGGGGGACGAGAAGTTACAAGAAGGACGGGGGACAGGTTCACCACCGAGGTGACGAGTCCTGCCTCGACGACGACTGCTGGCAGTTGCGCTGTATGATGCTGTATGCGATGCTGTTCATTGCGTGTCGTCGCTTGGGCCAGACAGTGCAAACAATGTGCGCCGTGCCCAGGTTGTCTCTCGAGTATTGGTTCCTATGCGTAGGGCGGAGGGTGTTCTTCATGGCGTGCCGTGTCCGAGGCCTTTCTGAGTACGCTGTGAGAGGGCAGCACGTCTCTTCGAGGACAAGGACAAGCTCACCCGGTATGAGTTGGGGCACGTGCAGGCCCTGCTCAGTTTCATGTCAGGCGTTCGTGGATTCGGCTGAGCTCAGGGTCGTCGTCGTCCACGTCCCCCTCGGCCTCGTCATCGTTCTCCTCTCCTCCTCCTCCTCCTCCTCCTCCTCCTCCTCCTCCTCCTCCTCCTCCTCCTCCTCCTCCTCCTCCTCCTCCTCCTCCTCCCCCTCCTCCTCCTCCTCTCCCCTCGCTGCCGCCCTGCCCCGCCCTCGCAAACCCCCGCAGGAGAAGAGTGGTACAAGAAGTGCTACCTCAAGAGCGGTAGCCCTCGCAATCGGACCGCCAAGGACGGGATCTTTGCTGCCACTCCTCTCCGTCTCTCAAGGCATAGAGAGAACGCCCGCCCGGACAAGGCGACTGGGGAAGTCTGCACTGGTTCACTCGACATCGGCATTCGAGTGTACCGGTGCCAGTCCGCAGTCGGTTTCGCCAATCGACGTGCGTTTCGCCGGATAAGTTAGATTGTTTAGCTATTCTGTCGGGGTCCACTCGTAATGCGGTACCGTGCGCACGAGGAGTGCTCCAGGCAATATTCTCAAAGGGCGTTATGCTAAAGTGGGTTCTCTCCACCCCCCGATCTTTCTCATCCGCTTCGTCCTGGTGGAATATTTCAAGATGTCCCATTCCAGGGAAGAAGCGCGATGACCATGATCACGATGTCGCGGGAGATCTTGTCCGCCACGGTCCGTGCAGGCCGTCGTCTGTTAGCGAAGAAGATCGGCGAATTGATGAGGACCAGGATGGACAATGACCTTCTGTGCAGTCTTGGCCATGGTCACCGTTTTCCTCCCCTCTTCCTCCCCTCCTCCTCCTCGTCCTCCTCCTCCTCCTCCTCCTCCTCCTCCTTCTCCTCCTCCTCCTCCTCCTCCTCCTTCTCCTCCTCCCTCCTCCCTCCTCCCTCCTCCCTCCTCCCTCCTCCCTCCTTCCTCCTCCCTCCTCCTCCTCCTCCTCCTCCTCGCTCGCTCCTTGGGGCTTAAAAGTTTGAGCCCGTGCCAGAAGATGAAAAGGTAAAAGTCACGCACAGAATTCCGAATTCATGCAGGAGGAGGGGGGGTCAGGGCGACCCCAACGCGGGGGCAGCCAGCGAGTCCCCTTCAGAGTGCCCGACTGCCACGCCAGTAAAAGGCGGTCCTGTCGGCGAGGGGGTCGGGCCAGGGGTCATACCCGACACCATTCCCCAGGCGGCCTCCCCTCCCCAGCAAGCGTCCAGACGCGCCTTCTGGACATCAGGGTCGTGGGTGAACACAATCCCGTCCCCCCATCGGACACCTCCCGTCACCAGATGCGGGGCCTCATGCAGTGGCTGTGCACTTGAGGGGCAGGCGCTCTGCTGAAACACGGGGGCACTTTCAACCCGTATCGTGCAAGCTCCCGCCGCATTGCGGTCGGAAACCCAGTCAGGGGCGGCCCCCTCCCCCTCTTCATTGCGCACTGCCCCTTCCTCGCACCCCCGCATGGCAGGCGTAATCGAGGCATTGCGCAGCCGCATGATGGCCGCACTGCAGAGACTAGCAACAACGCCCACAGTGTCCCCAAGCGGCCTTGAACTCGCCGACGGTGCCGTGTCCCCACCCGCTCTTTCACGAAAACAAGAGAGGCGGAGACGATGGTTGAGGCAACGCATCGGATCAGCATGAGAGAACTGTCCAGGACGTCGGAACGGTCCTCCCCCTGCACGCCGGGGGCTGTGCACTCGGGGGGAGGAGGAGGAGGAGGAGGAGGAGGAGGGAGGAGGAGGAGGAGGAGGAGGAGGAGGGAGGAGGAGGGAGGAGGAGGAGGAGGAGGAAGGAGGAGGAGGAGAGGGAGGAGGAGGAGGAGGAAGAGGAGGAGGATGGAGTCAGGAGGAGGAGGAGGAGGATGAGGAGGAGGAGGAGGGAGGAGGAAGGAGTAGGAGAGGAAGGAGGGAGGAGGAGAAGGAGGAGGAAGGGGAGGAGGCACAGGATGACCTCCTAACCTTCCTATCTCCCCGTCCTACATATTGTGGTGTTTGCTCGTCCAAATTTTCGGGCGTCCAAACGCTCCTCCTCCTCCTCCTCGTCCTTTTTACCCTCCCCTTCTTCCTCCTCCTCCGCGGGCCCCTCCCTCCTCCGCCGTCCCGTAATTCCCTCCTCACCCTTCCTCTACCCCCGCTACCTCTCCTCCTTTTTCCTCTCCCGCTCCCCTTCTCCCGCTCCTCCCTCGCCATCCCTCCTTCTCCCCCTCCCACTCTTCCCTCCTTCCCCTGTCCTCCCCTGTCCTTCCCTCCACCTCGCCCCTCCTCGCACCTCCTTCGTCCCGCCCTCCCTCACCCCTCTCCTCATCCTTCACCTCCTTCTCCTCCCTCCTCCTCCTCCTCCTCGCCCTCCTCTTCCTCGTCCTCCTCCTCCCCCCGAATGCACAGCCCCCGCGTGCAGGGGGAGGGGGAGGAGGAGGAGGAGGAGGAGGAGGAGGAGGAGAGAGGAGTACGGAGGAGGATGAGGAGGAGGAGGAGGAGGAGGAGGAGGATGAGCGAGGAGGAGGAGAGGGGAGAGGAGGAGGAGGAGGGCGGAGGAGGAAGAGAAGGAGGAGACGGAGGAGGATGGGAGGAGGAGGGGGGGGGAGGTGGAGGTGGCGGGGGAGGTGGAGGTGGCGGGGGAGGAGGAGGAGGAGGAGGAGGAGGAGGAGGAGGAGGAGGAGGAGGGGGAGGAGCAGGAGGACCTCCTCATCCTTCCTTCTCCCCCGTCCTACATATGGTGGAATGTTTGCCCGTTAAATTTCGGGCGTCCAAACGGGAGGGGAGGGGGACCGACTGAGCGCGGAGCGGGGGGGCCGCCGTTGTCTCAGTGGGCCATCCTCCGATACACAAGAGTCCGGTTGGGCGATCCCTGATCGGCCACACGCAAGGGGGGAAGCCGTCTGAGAAGCATCCCTGCTTCTTAGAAGACGCGGGCCTTCGATATAGATGCAAGGCCGGCGCCTTCTGAGAAGCAGCCTCCTTCTGAAAAGTTGTCCCTCCCGCCCCCTATACTCCCTTGTGCGCACCGCCAACTTTTACCCCCAAAGGCCCGAGGTGGCAGCAGCGGGGGTCGAAAAGAAGGAGGGAAAGGAGGGAAAGGAGAAGGAGGACCAGGGTGCAATGAGCCTTCAATCCGAGTTCTCTTCTCACAGGCCCCTGCAAGAATGTTTGCCACTGCTGGAAGGGCCCCATTGAAAGACAAACGTCTGATAATTCTCAGTCGTTGCACACACACACACACCAATCCTGGGACTCACACCACGAACCAACATGACTGTTGCGTCCTGAGGACGAGGTGTCGAAGTGCATCCTGGGTTCGTCTTCTGGCCTCTGGTACACGTTTTGGACCTGGAGGCTTCCCGAGTTCCCAGAGGGCCGTAACATGTGGCAGGGCGCTCTCTCCCACGGTCTGAAGGAGGGCCGTAACATTAGGTCGACTGGCATACCCGACTAAACCGTAGCACGTGGGACGTGTCTTCCAGGCGCGGGGCGCGGTGACGTGCGACGACCTCCCCGGCCCAGGCACGCGAAGGACGATGTGCGTGTTCATTGCCTCCCTCATCGTGGAAACGTAAGAATCCTCCTCCTCCTCCTCCTCCTCCTCCTCCTCCTCCTCCCCCTCCTCCTCCTCCTCCTCCTCCTCCTCCTCCTCCTCCTCCTCCTCCTCCTCATCCTCCTCCTCCTCCTCCTCCTCCTCCCCCTCCCCCTCCCCCACCCCCTCCTCCTCCTCGCCCCCGGCCTGACCTCGCGCATCCCCCCTGGCCACCACTAGTGTGCAGCCGTACGCCAGGACTCGGGATTGCGACATTTTTTGACGAGCGCGTCCTGGATTTTGACGCTCCAGTTATCGTGGGATGTCGGCAGCGGGAGCTCGCGTCAACTTTCAGGTCGGGTCTTGTCGTTTTCGTGCTGGCCCCGTCAGGCCAACCCGAGTCCCCCGAGCCCGAGTCTTACGTCTTTTCGACCTCAGGGCCCTCATCCTGAAGGCCATCATCCTGACGGCGGGCCCGCGGGCGACGTGACGTGCCCCGCCAGCGGCAGCGATAGCACGGTCACGCATCAGTTGCTCGCGAAAAGGGGCAGTCCCCAAGAGGGCCCCGAAGCGGCGCGAGGACCCCTCGAGACGGCCCCGAACTGGCCCTAATCCCGCTACGAGACGGCGGGAAGACGGCAAACATCTGATCGAATGATGCCCCCAAATGCAGGATCCATTCCGATCGATCCGATTCGATACTGATTCCGGTCGGCTAGATCTAGTTCGATTATGATATGTTGGTGATTCGTTGTTGCCCGATGTCTGTATGGCGTTACTGTGCATCCAGGCGTGGCCGATCAAACTCGATCTCGACTCCGCGCCGAGTCGGCCCGATCCTCAGAAGAGGACAAGACACCGCTACGACTACCCAGCCCTCGTCGCCACGGCGGCATCCGCTTCGAAATCCAGGCCAGAGTGCATTCTTGGAGAGGTCTGGGGAATATAGCAGTACCAGTACCTCCTTGTGTCCTCCTAGATCCGGCGCGCATTCCGATTCGATCCAGATTCCGGGCTCGGTGCTGATCGATCCTGACATGCCTGTAACAGGGGATCTGTCGACCCCTATCCCAGGCTTTGGAAGGTTTTCGACTGTACCAAACATGTGGGGCCCAACCTTGGGATATACGATGGGGGGTCGCCCATTTTTCCAGGGCCTCCCCCTTTTCTGAGCCTTTTCATTCTTCGTCGAAAAAAGTCGGGGGTTGGGGGAGAAAGATCGCCAGCGGGTCTGGTTGAGGTCTTGGGGCCCTCCGCGGCTCGCACCCGACGTCTGCCCTTGGGCGGCCTCCACCCAGAGGCCCAGAATTAAATCGGGCGTATCCCCCTACAGGAGGAATGCGCACAAATAATCAAAACATATCCTGAGGACGATTGTTTGAGTGTTGTTGAGCATCATTTCTTGAATATCTTTCTGACTTTTTTTTTATGTTTCGTCCAAAATTTACATGTAGGGGACATGCCCGACATCACCAGAGGCCATTGTTCGACAATATTTGGCTATGTTCGATTATTTTGGGGGTACTTCTTATTTTTCGTCCAAAAATTCTCCATGGGAGGCTTACTAGCCTGCCGAGTTCCGCCGTTGCGACGTCTCCCGATTCGACTGTTGCACCGCACTCTGTTTCTCGGCGGCGAGCCTGGGGGGGAGAGAGAAGGGGTGAGCCTTCTCAGAAAGCTCGAAAGTCTCCCGGCCTTCCGAGAAGTTCTCTGGGCCTTCCCCGAAGACACAGCAGACCTCTCAGAAGGTCGGAGGGCTTTTGAGAAGCCCCGCCACCTTCTGAGAAGGCCTTCTTCTTCTTCTTCTTCTCACATCTTCCTCTCGCTCGCCGCGGAGTTTTTTAGGCCTGCTGGAGGAATCTGGTCGTCACGGCCAGATCCGCCCCGACCAGCGTGTCAGGATTCGGCTACACGTAAGAGTGACCCTTCGTCGGAGTGACCTTTGGTGCGGGCCCACTGGGGTTCCTCAGTCGCCGAATGCGATGCGATGGCAGCGGCTTGTGCGCTTGGGTTTAGCCCCGCTCCCCACGCCCGCCAAAAGCCGCGCACCAAAAGTCGCTCTTGCCCAGGGTCACTCTTGCGTGCAGCCGAAGGATGAGCCCCCCGGAGGGGTCCGGGGACCGACCCCGAGCGGAAAGCTCGGCCGACCACTCCCGAGCGGTTGCTGTCGCAGCTGGCCGTCCTCCTTACCCAGAGATCCGACGCTCCACAAAATTGGAGCGGGCTGTTTTGGACTACTTTCGACCTCCGGGGGCCCTCGCCGGGCCCCTCGGGGCCGGCACAAGACGGCCCAGGACGAACAACCGGCCCTATAGGGAAGTAGGGCCCACGCATCGAAACAATTGGAGCAGCCCCTCCTTGGCCCGTGGAGGCTTGAGCCGTCGCATGTTCTGAGGCTGGGAGGGCCTTCTGGCACCTGCGGGGGGGCAGAGGTGCGACGTGCTGCGGCCTTCTCGAGCCCGCGGAGGAGCATATCACACGTCGCGGGCATCGAGAGCCTAATCTGGATGGGGTATTGATCAAGGGAGGGGGCGACTAGCTTTCCGACTGGGCTTGCCCAGCCCCGCCCCACTCCATCTTCCTCCCCCTCCTCAGCCTCCTCCTCTTCCTCCAACCCTGCCTCCCGTTCCGACAGCACGTGCCCAACGCCCCCAGCGGATCCAAGGATGGGCGATGATTGTCCAATCCAGAGAATCAGGCATGAGGGCCACCATGTGTTATGGCGGTCTGGCCAGATCTCGAATGGTCGCCACACAGGGTGCTGTGTTGACACGGAGGTGGAGTGCGTCGCAGGCCTTCGGATCAAACGCACTGCCGTGCCAAGGTGGCCCCTTCTTCCCGTCGTCCTGCTCATCTTATTGCCGCCCCTCCTCTTGAATGTTATGCCGTATCTTTCTTCCAGGAGGGCATCGTCTCAGGGCTCTGCGATCGCGGACACGATGCTGGAGCGTCTAGACAAAGGTCGTTGACATTGGCGACCAAGGAGGAAGCTCGCTCTCCGCGGTGGAGGAGGAGGAAGAGGAGGAGGAAGAGTTGGAGGAGGACAGTGAGGGGAATAATCTCGCCTTCGTCGCGTGAGTGGATGTCAACACTCAGGAGTGAGGATTGAGGCTTAGAGGATTGGGCGAAGGACCTGAGGAGACGCCAACTCCGTACCCAGAGGCACGGTGGCGGATGTTCCCTTTTCCATCTTTCTATCATCTGTGACCCTGAGGAGCACATCCCCCCCGAGACGGGATCCCCAGCGCCGGGGGCTCCTGAACGCCCCCTCAGAGGGTCCAGCGAGATTTCCGGGCCTCTGGAAGTCCTTGCCAAGTCGTGCAAATCATCGATGGCGGTCCCAAGAAACGCCTCCGGCGGCCTCAGACCCCCGCCAGACGCCCGAAGACGGCCCAAATATCTTTCCCAAAAGGCTTTCGAAACGCCAAAACAAAGTTGATGTTCCATTGGTTTGTGTCTGGTTTTGGGCTGCTCTACTATTCGGTCTTCCTGGCGTCCGAGAACGCCCGAGAAGCAGCGAAAACCGCCCCAAGACGACCAACAAAAAAAGCTTCCGACATTCAAAGAGAGCCCCTAGGCGGCCGAAGAGGGTTCAGAAATCGCCCACAGAGGGCAACATGACGGCCCAAAATTGCACCACGACGCCCTACGGAGGCATTGAAACCGTGACCCGGGGCCACAGTTCGAGGCATGGTGGCCCGAGGACCCCCCCAGTGCCGCCGAAAGGCGCGAGGGACGTCCAGAGGCTCTCAAGAAGGCCCTAAAAAGTTTTCGCGAGGTCCTTCAGAATCTTGCCTCGGAGGAGCCTCCGCAAACAATATGAGGAGGACGGGGGAGGGTTCGCCGGGCAACTAAGGCGAGAACGGGGAAGAGGAAGAGAAAGAGGAAGAGGACACGTGAGGGAAGGAGAAGGAACAGTATGATAATTGGAATAACGGAAATTGCAACCAGGAGCGATCGGTGTTTTTATTGACCTGCCTCTCCTCTTTTGGACGTGAAGGACCAAGGTGCATGTCGCGACGAGCCAATGTAGTCATGTTTGTGCTTGCACGTCTATCGTCTGGCGATCGCGGGCGTCCATGGCCGCTTCTGCCCTACAGCTTCGCCTGGAGGACCGCGCCTGCGCGGATGGTCGGGGTGCTGCCCTTCGCGCTTGGCGTGTTGGGTGACCTGGTGCACCAGGCGGGGCTGGCGGGGGTGCTCTGGGCGGGGCGCCCGCCGCCGTGCCCGCGGTGCCCTGCCTGCCCGGGCTGCCCCCCCTGCCCAGGGGCGCCCGATCCTGGGCCCGACTGGCGCGTGCAGCTCGAGACGCCGGCGTCGGGCTTCGGCGCGTCGGCCCTGGTGGTGACTGGCGGCCTGGGGCTCGCAGCTGGAGCCTGGCTGGCTCGCCGCTCAGCAGCGGCCGACCGCCCAGCCAAGGGCGACAGCCGAGGCGATGGCGGGGATTCCGCTGGAGTGGGGGTTCACGTTGTTCAACGACCCCGCGGCGCCGCCCCCGCTGCTTTGGCACCAGCGCCTGTGCCACGGGGTGGTGGCGTCGTTGGGGACTGAGGAGGTGGTCATCACCTCGCCCGACGGCGACACGTACGTGGAGGACTACCGGGCTGCGACGGGCGACGTGATCGCCTTTCGGCGCTCCGCGGTCCGCTGGCCGCCGCCCGCGGGGCTGCCGTGCGCCCAGTGCTACAGGTTCAGGGCGGAGCCGACGGCCGCGGAGCTGGTGCAGCGGCGTGGAGAGGCGGAGTCCGCGGCGAGGGCCTACCAGGCGTCGCAGGCGGCTGCTCGCAGGGTGGCGGTGCTGGTTCCTGGAACCCCAGCGCTGCTGCCGATGCCCCCTGCTGGCGGAGGATTTGGCGTGGCAGCTGGAGGAGGCGGGGCAGCGGGCGCAGGAGCGCTGGTGGCCGCTGGAGCGCCGCCCGTCGCCTTGGTGCCTGCGGTCGGCGTGCCCGCTGGAGGGGGCGGCGCTCTGGTGCTGGGCGGCGGTGCTGGGGCAGCCCCCCCTCAGTGGGTCAGCGTGGAGACTCGTGCTGGGCTGGCTCGAGGAGACGTCGTGCAGCTGAACGGCAGTGAGCTTGTGCACGGGGGCCGCGCGCCGATGGAGTATCCGGTCGGCGGCGGGGCGTGGATCTGCCTGGCTCTGATGGGAGAGGCGAGCATAGACGAGTACACGGGGAAGGAGGCTGCCGGCAACGCGAGGCTCCTCGCGGTGACCAGCACAGCGGGCGGGCGCCAGCGGAGGCTCTGGCGCGACGGGGTGGAGAAGCTCAAGGAGGAGAGCTTCCCTGGCCTCCCCGTGCCGGGGCCGCGCACGATGAAGTGGGCGGCCGACTTCTTGAACAGGAAGATGGGCCCTCACAACTGGTGGGTCAGTGTCTCCCGCTTCTACAATGACATGTGGGGGGTCCAAGAGCACGAGCTCATCATGCAGGTGCTGGAGCTGATGGTGACCTACGACGGCGTGGACGTCACCAACCTCGCCGGAGCCGAGCTTCTGGTCCGCAAGGCCCAGATGATCGAGCATTCGTACTCGGAGGCGGCCCAGCCGGAGTTGGGGGAGCCGAAGGAGGCGGTGGCGGCGGCAGCGCCAAGAAGGACAAGGGCCGCGGCAAAGGCGGCCGCTCCGCTGGAGTCTACGACGAGACGTCGATCTTCATGGGGGCCCACAAGGAGTTCTGGGACCTGCTTCTGGACCCGCAGCTCCTCGAGTGCGTGGCGAAGGAGGTGGGGGGGGGGCGCTCAGGTCATGAAGCAGGTGCGAAGGGCGCGCGAGGAGAGGATCCTCGCGCGCAAGTCCGATGCCTGAGGTGCTCCCGCGGCGGTCTCCCCCCCGGGCCGCCGCGGAAGGGAGGGGGGGGGCAGCGCCTGGTGAGGGCTGGGGCGCTGGCAGCTTTGGAGGACAGCCTGAAGGAGATTGGCGGGTGCCGCGAGACGGGCGGCAGCGCGACTTGCTGCCGCTTCCTCGACTACCTGAGGAGCCCGCTGGGGCACTGAGTTTTGTTTCGCATGCCGGAGCCCGACCTTGTCGAGCAGCGCGGCGTCGTGCGGAGCGTCGGAGTCACGGCGACTTCTGGACGAACTGCATGATCGACACGCTGAACGAGATGGCGGGCGGGCCTGTGCCGTCGGGCGCGGGACCAGGGGCTCCCTCGGCGGGCCAGACGCGGTGCCTCGAGCGCCTGCGCGCCGCTGCGCGAGCTGCGGGGCCACCTCCTGATGGCATGGACGGCGAGGGGGCCCTCAGCGAGCTCCTCGCCTAGCGGGGGCACGGTGGCGAACCCGCGACGCTCGCGCCCCTCGAGCTTGACCTCTTGCCCGTGCCTCCGGAGGGCCACAGGCCGCGAGGCCTTGAGGAGGTTGCCGGAGATGTAGGCGTGCGAATCGCCGAGGGGCTGAAGAGCCAGATCCTGCCTAAAGAGGAGGCAGGGAGGAAGAAGGAGGAGCGTGGCTTGAAGCGCTGTTACCACGATCCCCTGCTGCGAGACCGACGACACCACGCGCGCCTGGCGAGGCACCTCGCCAGCAGGGGGCTCATAGAGTTCAGACGCACATGCACTGAGCAGGTCGGAATATTCTCGGTCTGGAGGAAGAGCGGCAAGGTGAGGCCCATCATCGATTGCCGCCTGTCCAACGCGCACTTTGACGAGCCCGACGACGTCAGCCTGGCCACGGGTGCCACCATGGGCGCCATTGGTGTGGACAACGCCGCCCCTGTGTCGCTGGGCCAGGTGGGCACCGCGGACGCCTCCTACGCGCTGGCTCTGCCGCCAGATCTGACCCGTTTCTTCTGCCTGAGCTCTCTGGCGGCTGGAGAGGCGGGGATTTCGCACTGCAGTGGTCAGCCAGTGGGCGTCAGCGATGTGGTGGTGCCATGCTTCGCTGCGGTGCCGGTGGGTTGGTCGCTGGCGCTGGGCGTCTGCCAGAGTGTACACGAAGAGATCGTGCGCCAGGTGCCGGGGCTGCCGGGCGCGCTGCGGATGGCCGACGGCCGCCCAGCGCCGCCGCTCGCGCCGCTGGGGCACACGCAGTACGTGGACAACTTCGCGGCGTTCTCCCAGGACTTCGCGACGGCGGAGGCGGCCGCCGTTGCGGTGGACGCACAGATGAAGTCGGTGGGGCTCCCGACGCACGGGGTGGAGGCCAGTGTGGGAGGAGCTTGTCTGGGCTGGCACTTCGACGAGGAGGAGGCGACTGTCGCCCTCAACCCCGTCAGAGTCTGGCGACTACGTCTGGGAGTTCAAGAACTACTTCGAAGGCCGCGCGTCTTCGGCTGGCAGGTGGAGGTCGTGGTGGGGCACTTCACCTTCGCGGCCTTGATGGGGAGGGAGATGATGTCGTGCTTCGGGGCCGTGTACGGATTCACCCATGCTCATCGTGATGATCGCGCTGTGCTATGGCCCGCTGTGCGCCGTGAGCTGTGGTGGGCGGTGAGCCTGCTGCCGCTCGTGCGTCGCGACCTGGCTGCTGCCTGGGGCGCGACCGCGATGGCCTCGGACGCCTCGCCAAGGGGCCGCGGCGTGGTCGAGGGCGAGAAGTCCGAGGCGCCGATCCGCCGAGCAGGGCGCGTGAACGAGAGGTGGCGCTTCAGCAAGCACGGCGAGCTCAGCGCCCAGGCTCGTTTGCACGCTCGGTACAGGCCTGACGGAGAACACTTGCCTGATATGATCAAGGGGCCCCAGTCGGAGGGGCCTTCGGGAGAGGATGACTTCGATGAGGTGCCGCCTGAGCTGATGAAGGGCTCCTGGCGCACGGTTAGCGCTGCTCGTTAGCGGCGGCGCGAACCCATGCCTATGCTTGAAGCGCAGAGTGTCCTGTGGGCGCTGAAACATCAGCTCCGTCGGCTGCGCAATCATGGTCGTCGCCTGCTCTTCGTCGCTGATGCGACGTCGGTGGCGCTGATGATGAGCAAGGGAAGGTCGTCCGTCAAGGGGGTGAACCGCGTGTGCAGACAGTGGGGGGGCCAATTGCTTAGCGGCGGGTGTGAGCACTTCAGTCCGTTGGGTGATGTCCGAAGATAATCCCGCTGGTGAGCCTTCCCGTATCTTTCAGCCACCTGGGCCCGAGCTTCATCAGGCTTTCCTGGGTAGTCGCCCAGTCGGTCGCAGACGCGGCGATGCTGTCGCGGAGCCGCAAGCAGACCCGCGGCGCCGCGATCCTGGCGGCAGCTGCGACGGGAAGCCTGCCCCGCGCCCGAGCGGCGAGCGCGACCTCCCTGGAGCGCGAGAGGACTGGCGCTCTGGTCCGCGGCGGAACCGAGAGGGCGAAGGCGGCGGGTCGCAAGAGGAGCGCCCGCTCGCCAGCCAAGGCGCCGCAGGCGGAGGCGACGCGGCGCGGGGATCGCGCGGCGGCTCGGCGCGGGCGGCTGCAGGAGGCAGAGGAGAGCTGGAGCCGCGGGCGGACCTTCCTCGAGTCGAGGTCCGCGGCGGCGACGCAGGAGGCGCTGTACGAGAAGCTGATGGAGGAGTTCCCGGCATGGGCAGCTGCCCACCGACTGCCGCCTGCCGCTCAACACGCTCGCCGAGAGGGGCGAGGCGATCGCGATGAGGGGCGGCGCGATGTACTTCGAGGGGGCCACGGCGGGGGACTTCAGAAAGCTGAGGGCGGCCGCGGCCTTCTACTGGCAGCTGGGGCGCGCTGGGGTGGATCTCAAGCGAGCCACGAGGGGTCAGGCGGGCTTCAACAAGATAGCTCCTGGGGCCACGAGGTTGCCGACGCCGCTCGTCGTCATGCACATGATCCTGAATGCGATGACGTTCCTGGGGAGCCCCTGGGCGATGCGCATGCGTGTCGCCCTGATGTATGCCCTGCACCTCAGGCCCGTGGACGTCGTCGGGATGCGCGTGGAGGACCTGGTGGCGCCGCTGACGGGCGCGGGAGCAGGCCGCGCTTGCTTGGGCGTGGTGCTCCACCCGGGGGAGGGCATGCAGCCGTCGAAGGCGGGGCTGTACGACGAGGCCCTCGTGCTGGACAACGCGGAGTACAGCGACCTGGCGGCGGGGCTGCAGCTGTTGCGGCAGGGCGCGGGGCCGCGCCTCTTCCCCTTCGTGTACTCGGAGCTGGCGAAGCACTTCAGCGCGGCGGCGAAGCTGCTCAACCTGGAGGTGATCGGCATCAACCACCTGCACCCGTGCCGGCACGTGGGGGCGTCGCACGAGATCGCCAGCGGCCAGAGGGACCTGCAGGGCGTACTCCGCCGCGGGCGCTGGGCAAACGTGAAGTCGCTGCGTCGCTACGAGAAGGGCGCGCGACTCAAGCAGGTGCTGGGGCGGCTCTCCAAGGGGCCCCTCGAGCACGCCAAGGCCTGCCGCGGCCGCGCTGGGCAGCTCCTCGCGAGGACCTGCTTGCCGCTGCCGCCCGTGCCCCGCGGGGCCAGGTCGCCCTTGAGCTCTTCAGCGGGACAGGGCGCTGGGCGCAGGCCTGGCGGCGTGAGGAGGCGCTGAGAGGCATCCCAGTCTTCGAGTGGGATCTGGTGCATGGCGAGGAGTATGGTCTGACCCGCCCTTGCAATCAGAAGCTGATTAGAGGCTGGCTGCGTAGTGGCCAAATCTGTGCCCTTTGGATGAGCATGCTGTGTTCCTCCTGGTCCACTGCGCGCCGAGGGGGCGCGACTGGCCCAGGGCCGCTGCGCAGTAAAGAATGCATCATGGGGCTCCCTTTTCTTTCGCCTGCTGATGCACGCAAGGTCTTGATTGGCAATAAGCTCATGCAGTTTTGTGCTAGTATTCTGCAGCTGTGCTTGCGCCTGCGGATCCCAGTGGTGCTCGAGAACCCGCGTAGTTCTCGCGTGTGGTCAGCGCCCCCCGTAGCCCGCAGATTGAACCATGCCAGCGCCCGTCAAACAATTGTAGACTTCTGCTTCTGCGGAGTGCCGTGGAGGAAAAGGACCAGGTTGCTCGCATTGTGGGTAGATTTGTCTTCGCTCAAAGGCACGTGTTCGCCCCCTAAAGGGATTCGCACGCGCTCCCATCAGCCGCGCCTTGAGTTGACGGGAAAGCGCAGGATCCCGCCCGGTGAGCCCTTACAGTTCATGACAAAGATAGTGGAACCATATCCACGACCCCTCTGTAAAGTGATCGTGAGATGTTTCCGGCAGGCCCTCGCGTTTAAAACTTCACAGACCTTAACCAACAAGATTTTGAACGTTTGTGCAGTGCGATCGGCCTAAGAGGCCAGTTGATTTTTTGAGGAGAAGTTGTCTTGGGGGCAGCATCGGCAAAGTCGCGATCGCCAGTGCAAGGTGCCGCTCCGCGTTGTTCGGCGTCTGTGCTTCGTGCTGCGCCACTCGCCCAGTCAGAAAACGCGTTGGCCACGTCTGGCCGCAGCGAAGGGGGGCGGGATGATGTTTGTGCTAGCGCGTCTATCGTCTGGCGATCGAGAGCGTCCATGGCCGCTTCTGCCTTGCATCTTCGCCCCCCCCCTCTCCCCCCCTGGCTCAGCCCTGTTTGCAGGGGCAGGATCGGCAAAGTCACGATCGCCAGTGCAAGGTGCCGCTCCGTGTTGTTCCGTGTCTGCGCTTCGTGCTGCGCCGCTCGCCCAGCCAGAAAACGCGCTGGCGACGTCTGGCCGCAGCGGAGGGAGCGGGATGATGTATATCTAGTGGCCGTCGGCACATCCCGCCACCGTGCCTGGGTCGTAGGTTAGAGGCCTCTTGGATGTCCCGAGCACAGGTTTGCACTCGAGAAAAACGCATGGCTTCGCAACGCGAGTTATCAAATCACAAAACAGACCTGCGCCCGCGCTCTCGCGACTCCTTGAGAAAACCTCCGCTTTGCTTCAACGCGTGCTGCGAAGCGCGCCTCCCGCGCGCACGCGTCGAAATCACTCGAGCGCCCTCGCGCGCGTGCTTTCGCAAGAGTCCCTTGCAGCGGATGGGAGGAAGTGCGCGCGCCGCGCTCCGTCGCGCGCGCGTGCCGGAAGCTTTCAAACACCTCAGGTGTCGCATGGCTTCCAAACTCGAGAATCCCGAAAACATATTTTAGAATAAAGGAACGAACAATGCACTAAAAAAACATGGTTTTGCAGCGGCAGTTTTCCCAAATGCCTGCGCTCGCGTTCCTGCGCATTTTGGAGGAAAAGCCATAGGCATTTCAACCTGATCATTCGATTCTGCGCCAGACGGGCCTCTGGCGCCGCATGCCAGAATCATTCGAAGGACCTCGCGCGTGCGCTGGGGGGCGGGGGGGCGGGGGGGGGGGGGGCGATCCGCGTCAAATGATGCTACGCGGGGCGCTCTCACGCGTCGGCCGCGCGCGCGTCCAACTCCTTCCAGAAGTTCCATCGCCGACGCGAGGACGCTGTCATCGTCGCCGGCGTGATCAGCATTGGCGCCGTCATTGGCATGGCCGTCGCCGTTGTCATCATCGTCGCTATCATCGCTACCATCGTCATCGTTTCTACCGTTGTCGACATCGCCATGATACCTTGCCCCCCAAGTCGCCGACTCTTTCAGACGCGCCCATTGGGAAGT
>CAUYUJ010000459.1:545639-549839 GCA_963575745.1 Prorocentrum cordatum
AGATATTCGGGACTATCCCGGGCAAAGCCGGTACCGACACCCCCTGTCGCATTTTGCCAAATACTGTGCGCGCGCACTCGTTCATCACAAATCAGCAGTTTCCAAGAAATCCTCTCCCAAAAAATGGGGCGACGTGCTCACGCGCGCGTTGTCGCGCGCGCGTGCCGGAATCCTTCAGAACTTGATGTCGCAACGACTTCAGAACCGAGCGCCCACATTAACAAGTCAATCCACAGGGTTTCGCAACATCGATATTCCAGAAAAGCCTGCGCGCGCGTTCTTGCAAATTCTTCAGAACAAAATGCCGGTCTCGTTCAACATGTTCATACCATCCTACCAAACGGTCTTCGCGCGCGCATGTCGAAATCGTTCGACCGCCCATGCGCGCGTGCTGTCGCATGAATCCCTTGCACAAAATGGGACGAAGTGCGCGCGCGCGCGTCGTCGCGCGCGCGTGCCGAAATCCTTCAGCAGCTTTAGGTGTCGAAGCGATTGCAAAATCGAGCGTCCAGAAAACATTGACAGGGTTTCGCCACATCATAGGTTCAAAAAAACTTGCGTCCGCGCTCTTGCACATTCTGTCGAAAACCATGGCTTTCAACATTCTCATCGAATTCTGCCAAACGGACCGTTCGCGCCGCATGCCGAAATCATTCGCACGCCCTTGCGCGCGTGCTGTGGGGGCACGATCCGTGTCAAAGAATACCATGCGGGCCATTCGCGCGTCGGCCGCGCGCGCATGCCGAATTCCTTCGAAAGCTTTCATCAACGACGCGAGGGCGCCGTCATCGTCGTCGGCGTGATCAGCATCGGCGCCGCCAGTGGCCGTGCCGTCGCCGCTGTCATCATCGTTCCCAGCACCGCTATTATCATCACCGTGTCTACCTTTGTCGACGTTGCCATGATACCGCGCCCGCCCAAGTCGCCGACTCGCAGTGAAGAACCGGCTGAGATGTGCCCGGCGGTCAGCGCCACCGCCGCCGCGTCGGTCGCGCCAAGCTAGTTGGCCGCTGCGCGCGCGAGCATGCGCGGGTTAGCGCGGCCGCAGAGATGCACCAGCCAACACGAAAACACTCATCGCAATCGCAGTCGCATGGGGTTTGTCAACGAATCTGCAGGTGGGTGTGCGGGATGATTGCGCGAGCAGTGCAGTTGACAATTCGTTGCGAACAAAAATTATTTGTACCGTATAGGTTGCGCGATGTAGGGGGCTAGAAACAGATTGTTCGGGGTCCACAGTAGCTAACATAAGTATCTGTAAATACGTGCACACCGTTCGTGCGTCTTATACAAAATGTTGTAAACAGTGTGTGTGTGTGTGTATGTGTGTGTATGTGTGTGTGCGTGTAAACGCGTTAATTGTAAACATACGGTATTACGTGTGCCCATGCATGCTCGTGTTGCGTACTTTCCGGCCATCATCCACGTGATCATCGTCGTCGTTGGTTTCCTTCGCCGCGCTAGACGCATCCCAATCCTGAGAGATACCATCATCGGCACCCGTCCTTCTCTCTAAGTGCAGGCCCCACAAACTTCCACATCCACATCACCCCTCTTATCCCCTCTCCCCTCTAGCCCTCCCCCACTTCCATTCTCACCCTCCTCCTCCTCCTACTCCTCCTCCTCCCCTTCCTCTTCGTCCTCATCATCCTCACCCCCCCCTCGTCCTCGTCATCCTCAATCCGCAGGGGGCCGACAAGCGAATGCTCAGTGGCACTGGCGCGCCACCGCGCACAGTCCAGATCCCAGGGTCCTCGTCGTCTTCCCGCATCACCCCCCCGGACCTTTGTGCATGCCTCGCCTGGAAAAAGAGGGCCGCGTCATGCTCAGGCGCCCGTCCGCAGCGGCAGCCAGTGTTCGCTGGAGGTCGGGGTGGACTACGACGACGGCTACAGCGCTGCGCCGCGCCTAGCCCGCTGTTTGGCACCGTGCGCGGGAGATCCCGACGAACGAGCAGGAGCACGATGGGAAGAGGAGGAGGTGGAGGAGGAGATTATGGAAGCGACGGGGAGGACGAACACGAGGGGGAGGAGGAGTGGGAGGAGGAGGAGGAGGAGGAGGAGGAGGAGGAGGAGGAGGAGGAGGAGGAGGAGGGAGGAGGAGGAAGGATGAGGAGGAGGAGGAGGAAGAGGCGGAGGCGGAGTAGGAGGAAGAGGAGGAAGAGGAGGAGGAGGAGGAGCAGGAGGAGGAGGAGGAGGAGGGGTGAGATAGGGGGAGAGATGGGAAGGAGGAGGGACGGATCACTCTAGGCGGAGTGGAGGAGACGGTGAAGGGAATGGCAACGATAATGAACAGTGTTTTGGGCGACGAATCCGCCTTTACATTCGTGTCAACGTATATATTTATACACCAATCATTATTTCCAAATCCATTCGTGTCAACGTTTCAGTTGTTCTGGGTACTGTGGGCCATACAGTTGTCTGGATTCGTCGACGATGCTTTGGGCCCGTGGGGAGGGTGTTGGCAATACCGGTTCGTTGATACAAACTTCCAACACTGAGAAAATACCCCACACACTCAAGCCGTCGTGATAGGCCATGCCATGATTCGGGTGCAGCCGCCCTCCGAAGAGATGGATACGTAATACGTACCCATCGTGTTGTCTACAAATGTTTGTGACTGCACACGTCAGAACAGTGCAGCGCGACCTGCGTGGCTAAGCCATTCAATGGTTGTGTTGGTTGAGGCTGAAGACTGGCACAGTGCGCATTTGCGTCCGCACTTAAGTAACGCGTGCTGCGTTGTGAAAACAGCAACGGCATACTTGGATGGGGCACGGGATGCTCGTCCAGCTGCGGCAGAACAAGGAGGCGGAGGATGTCAAGAAGGACCCCACCAGGGGTTCCAGCGCCGATCCAAGAAATCTGGTCGGACCTCCGAACACTATGTTTACGCAGAAGGGGGAGGTAGGGGCAGCAGTGTCGGAGGAGAGGGGGGAGGAGGCTCTTGGGGGTTTAGCCAAGCACACAGGAGGGGACGGAGAAAGAGGACAAACTATGAGGAACACTCTGGAGGAGGCCTTGCGCGGCGCGGAATAGCTGTATCATCTGCTATCGAGTCCACACGTCCGCCCTGCCAGATAGGTGACGACGTTCGCGCAGCGATGCTCCGACGTAAGTCCGACGTCCATTCGACGTGGATCCGACGCAGATCCGACGTAGAGTGTGTCTCGAGATGCTGCACAAGACAGGGAGAACGCGGAGCAGGACGGAGAGAGAGGATGGAGGCAAGGAGGATGGGGTGGATGGACGGAGGGAGGGAGGAAGGGCGCAGTGGAGCAGGAGGAGCAGTGGGAGCAGGAGGCGCGCGGGGGGACGGCGCTGGGAGGAGGTGGGACGCAGGACGCGGCATAGACTTTGCAAGCAAAGAATCGCGAGCACGCGCGAGCAGTCCGACAGGGGTGACAAGAAGATGCGCGAGGACACCAACATACAACTGGTGCGGCAGGTGAGGCAAGAACCGTCACCTGGGAGACGCCCAGCAAGTTAGGCGCCCAGGATGGCACCAGTCGAAGGGTGCTTGCCCTCCGCGAGCCCGTCCCTAGCTCGCCGACGGGCCTGGTTCGGGGGGGGGGGGGGGGCGCAGTCCCACGGCCGTCGAATTTCGGACACCCAACCGTCACCCCCGCAAAGTATTAGATACGGTCCCGTGCGATGGCATTTTTGCCATCGTACTCGAAGGGAAGCCCGCGAGGAGGTGGAAGAGCATGAGTAGAACGAGAATGAGAATTAGCAGAAGGAGCACGAGGAGCAGGGAGAGGGCTTCCGGAGGAGGAGCTGGGAGAAAAAAACGAGGAGGAGCAGAAGAGGCTTGCGCAGGAGGGCGGCGACGAGAGACGGCCTCGGGGATTCAGATTTTGTCCACAGCGCGTCTGAAAGAGGAAGTTTTCTGGGAGCAGTGCCACCCGCGGGTTCAGACGGGATGCGCCAGCACAGCGGGGCGGTCTCCGGCCTGAGCTTCCGACAGGCTCGTTGATGGCAGGAGCTGCGATCGTCTGCGGCCTGCTCTCCCCCCCCCTCCTCCCGGGACCCGGCCTCCGTGGGCGGCGCTCCGACCACACGCCTGCTGCTGCCGCGAAGCCTGGACGCCCTGAGGGGCCAGTCTGGTCGCGCCGCCGCGCCTGGCCCACCACGGGGGTGGGCCTGAACGGTGCTCGGGCGATGTCGTGGGCCGCTTGCGTTCCGGCCCCGCTTCGCGGCC
>CAUYUJ010000459.1:549939-589939 GCA_963575745.1 Prorocentrum cordatum
AGGAGGAGGAGGAGGAGGAGGAGGAGGAGGAGGAGGAGGAGGGGGGAAACGAAGAACGCCGTTCAGGTCGAGCCCTGGCCCACTACGCTCCGGTGCGACACGCCGGGCCACGTCGTGGCCTCCTGGCGCAGCACGGTCCCCCGCAATTTTAGTGATGGCGAAGGGGCCCCCCCACATGAGCAGAGGATGGCAGCCCTACTAGCCAGGATCAAGGCTAAAGAGGCTGCGAATTCGATCTCGATGGCGTAACTGGTATAATGCCAATTGCCTGGTGCGTTCACCTCCCGACCTCTCTTGAGGCGCTGTCTATCTATCTATCTCCCGCCCCTCCCCGCGGGGTGGAGCGGCACGCGCCGTGCGCTAGCGAGGCATGTGGCGTGTCGCTGGGGCCGCCGCCGCGACACGTTGGGTTTGAGTCGGGCTGGAGGGCGTCTCCGCAGGGCTCAATGAGGCTCCTCCTCCTCCTCCTCCTCCTCCTCCTCCTGCTCCTCCTCCTCCTGCTCCTCCTCCTCCTGCCTCCTCCCTCCTCCTCTCCTCCTCCTCCTCCTCATTCTCCTCTCCTCCTCCTCCTCCTCCCTCCTCCTCTCCTCCTCCTCCTCTCTCCTCCTCCTCCTCCTCTCTCCTCCTCCTCTCCTCCTCCTCTCCTCCTCCTCCTCCCTCTCCTCTCCTCCTCCTCCTCCTCCTCCTCCTCCTCCTCCCCTCCTCCTCCCCCCTCTCCTCCTCCTCCTCCTCTCCTCCTCCTCCTCCTCCTATCCCTCCTCCTCATCTCTTCTCCTCCTCCTCCTCCTCCTCCTCCTCCTCATCATCATCATCATCATCATCATCATCATCATCATCATCATCATCATCATCCTTCCCCTCCCCCTCCCTCTGGTCCGTAGCCATTTTGGCTCAAGCCATTTTGGCTCAAGCCCCACGTCCCTTCTCGGGGATCTCGTGGGGTTTGGGCGTCCGTACCCATTTGCTCGAAGGTTGTGATTTGGTCGTCAGTTGACCTATTTTGGTCCTGCCCCCTCGGCTGCACAATTCAGCCACTCGCAGGACGCTGCTTCTTCCCATGGGGCGCTCTTCTGATGAGCGCTATCTTGTCTGCAGGCGATGTGCTGGCAGTTGGATCTACGTGTCCAATCCTCGGGCTTGCTGCAAATATTGTGATCGGCCTTTTCCTGGGCGCCGGAAGACCACCGGCAATTCTGACCCTGAGCATTCGGTTCGGCAGCGTGACGGCCAACGAGGTGATGATCTCGATGGTCACACGCCTGTGGCTGGTGACGGTGATGATGGTGATGTCAGTATTGGTGGCAGCGATGAGCATCGGCAAGACCTGCATCATGTGGACATGCTGTTGCAGGCACGCATGCGCTACGCTCAGCAGCTACAGAACCTATTCTCGAGGATGCCGGTCTCCGAGGAGCTCGAGCACTTACGTCACGTCATTGACAGGGACAAGCAGCAGATGTATGGCATGTTCACCCCAGCTCAGCGTCGGGCGCAAGTGGCTAGTCACATCCGCTGGAACACCGCTAAGCTCGAGAAGCTTGATGGGCATCTGGGCGACGTGCAGGAGCAGCTTAACGCCCTCCTGGACAAGAAGGAGAATCTTCTCGCGCGCCGCCAGCGCTTTGAGACGGCCCTGCAGGATTGGCGAGCACAGGACGCTGCGCTCGATCCAGATGTACAGGCTGCTGCCCAAATTGCTTCCTCTCAGGAAGCCGTGGATTGCCCCCAAAGTCGGCCATTCCCCAGGACATCCTCAACTTGCCCCATGTCGTTCAGGCGCTGGAGCACTTGTCTGAATCGCCGGCAGGAGGCAGGGAATATCAATCCAGTGTCAGGCATGCCCATTCAAAAGCGGCCCCGCGCCCGCCCAGGCCCTTGTCGGGGGGTTCTCGTGGCCATTCTTGGTCTGATCATGTTCCTATCGATCAGCAGGATCCTTCTGACGAGGAGTTCGATCCAGACACTATGGACTGGGACGCTTGGAGGGCCAAACACGGGCCCGTCGAAGGCCAGTCTGGCCAATCCCGGGCCCACCGGGAGCTTCCTCGTGCTGCCTCCGACGCTTCGCGCGGTGGGCGGCCGCGAGGGTCGGACGGGTAGCCCCGAGCCTGGGGTTCTCCATGCCCCGGCCCCTGTACCAGTACAAGTTTTTGCCCCTGAAGGTTCCTCTCAGGACTTACCGTCTACTTTGAGTTCGGCACCTCATGAGTCTAAGCGGAGTCGTCGTCTTAAGCGTCATCGACCTTGGCGAGTGGCCATTGCTAATGTTACTACCTGGACTCGCTGCCCTGGCCTGCTCGGTGCTACGAGTTTTGACGCCTTTTGTATCCAAGAATTGTGTCGTGCACCTGGTGCCCTGGATGATCCGCATCACCAGGCACATCAGGCTGGCTACCGATCAGCTCTCCATCCTTCTGTGCTTACTGAGGCCGGAGGCGTGTCAGCAGGCGTTGGTGTCATGTGTAAGTGGGCTACCGCACTGCGCCAGTACACCTTTCCCTTGGAAGATGTGCCTGCCCCAGAGCGCTGCATAGCTACATCTTGGTTTGGGGTCGCACCTTTGGGCATCATGTTGTACAGTGTGTATTTACATTCTGGTGGGAGCTCAGAGGCTGAAGAGGCCAATCGCGACCTCTTGTTCAAGTTGGCTGCCGCCCTTAAGGCCATAAAGGTTCCATACATTATAGATGGTGATTGGCAGATGTCGCCAGCCGAGCTACGTCGCACAGGCTGGGCTGAGCTTGTGGATTGTGTCATTGTGGCCCCTGCTGTGCCTCCGTACGTTCCGGGCGACACGTCAACGCTAATTGACTTCTTCGCCGTTCATCTTGTTCTTGCTCATGACGTTTCTTGTGAGGTTTTTCACACCACGGCCATATCTAAGCACCAGCCCGTGGTTGCGTCAGTCCACTCCAGTTTTCAGCGGCGGCTGGTGCGGACAATCCGGAAGCCACCCAGCATTCCAGTTGATATTCCTCAGGGCTGCAATTTGCCGCCACTTGGGTATGAAGATGTTCATGTCGAATTCGACGAGAGAGCAGACTTGGACCATCTCATGTCTGTATGGTTAGTGCGTGCTGCAAGCGAGCTGCTGTCTCTTCATCAGATGGATCCTGCTCTCCAATCCCACTGGGGACAGGACGTATCTTTCGTGATGGTGCCCGCTCGTCTCCGTTGTCATGCCCGTCCTACTGCTGGTTTTCATGCCCGACTATGGCGACATTTGGCTATGCGTCTGGAGCGCCTCATCCAGCTTCGTGAGAGAGGCATGCCTCGTGATTCTTACACGTGTGCTAACAAGATTCGTCGGTACAAGCCTTCCTCACGCGAAGGCCGACCTCCCGATGATTGGCCAGCATGGGTGGAGTCTGTGCGCTTCCTTCCTGACATGCCGTTGCAAGGTATTCGCGATCTCTGGCACGATCTTGATCTTAACTAAGGCCCATGCCTTGGAGGAGTCTGCAGTCAAGGATCCTCATAAGCATTGGTGCGAGTGGGCAACTGAAGAGGCCGCCAAATGCTCTTCCGCTGCGTTCCGCTTCATTCGTGGGGATGACTCTTGGTTGGGATTTCAGGTCGACCCTGAGGAGACCGAGGAACCTCCAGGTACACCCATGCATCACATTTTGTCGCCAGAGGTTCTGGCGTGGTCGGCCCTCTGCATGTCCAGATTTTCCGCGTTTTTCTTCCCGGCAGGATCTCGACGCATTGGTTCTTCCTACTCCCGCTCAGCTTCGAAAGCTTTCGTCGAAGTATCGCAGGATAACTTCAATTGGCGTCGATTGGTTGCACCCTCGGCACATTGGCCAATTAAGCGATGCAGCTCTGATTGGCTTAACTCCCATGTGGAGGTCGATGCTTCTGCTGGGACGCCCCCCCGACAGCTGGCGAGCATCGTCTTGTCCTTGTTGTCGAAGAAAGTTGGCGGGGATCGCCCCGTCGCGCGTTTCGCCACGAACATCCGGATTATGACACGATGGGATCGGCGTACTGTGGGCGCCCGGTTTGCAAAAGACACGTCGCGACCATATCTGTGCGGTGTCCGTGGTCGCTCTGTACGGCGTGCGTCTCGAAGCAGTCTATCATGGCGGAGCTTGCACACGCTCGCGGTTGGTCGTGTTTGGCATTTCTACTTGACATAGAGAAGGCCTTCGAGAATGTGATGCACCATAGCTTGGTTCCACGGGCACTAGAGTTGGGCTTCAGTCCTGTTCTCTCACGCTTTTTGGTCGAGCTATATCTCGGCCCTCGCTTCATTTCTGTTCAGGGCATTCCTGGAGAGGTTGCGCGGGCAACACGCACAATAGTTGCAGGGTGTGCATTCGCAGACCTCCTGATGAGAGCAACGTTACTCCGTGACATGGATTAGCAGGCGGAGAAATTCTGCTATTCTTAGTATGGTTTGGTAGCTGATGATATTCAGCGCCTGCTTATTGGAACTACAAAGTTTCTTCTTGAGTAAACGCCAGTTGTCGCCTCGTCACTCCTGAACGTGTTGTCGGTGTCTGCTCAGTTTCCAGTTTCTGTGCCCAAGATGGCCTTGTTGACGTCCGACGCGACGTTGGCCGATGGTGTCATTCAGGCTGTCCCTGCGCTCAGGTCCGCGCCCCGGGCCCAGAACGTCAAGAATTTGGGGGTCGACTTCGCGCTGCGGCCCCGGCGTGGGCTACTGCGCCACGTGCGCAAGGCACGCATCAAAGAAGTTATGCGTCGTGCAAGTCGCACGGCTCGTCTACGCAAGGCTGGTGCTTGCGTGGGGCGTCTTGTCCGTTCTGGTCCCCAGCCGTTAGTTCTCTATGGGTCTGGAGTTACAGGGATGAGCACTCTGCATATTAAGCAAATCCGTTCTGCTTATCGTGTCGCTATGTGTTCACGGTCTCATCGCTGTGTCACCATGGACCAAGCTATGGACAAGATTGTTAATCCCGCGGTTCCTGCTCATACCGATGTTGTGCTGACTTATACTGCTTATCGTTGGGATTCCCTGGTACCTCAGCACCTTGTGGACGAGGCTTTTCAGTGGGCGATTGACAATGATGGTATAGCCACCTGCTGGGACAGCCTTCATTGTCCGGCGTCGTCTACTGTGGTTACACTCTTGCGTCTGGGGTGGAGCTTCCAATCCACCACTCTCTGGATCAACCCGCAGGGCTTGCACATTGATGTTTCTGTCGTTTCCCCCCGCGATGTCGAGAAGATGGTGGCGTGGGACGCGGACGCATGGGGATGGCAGCAAACTGCCCCTCACCACCCCGCGTTGTCCCACCTCTCCGGTCCACCTTACTTACCACCGCTTCGCACTTTAGTCGGAACGTCTACGCCGGCGTGGGGGGGGCCTCAAGTTGCGGCACTCAGATCCGTCATTGCCGGAGCAGTGCATCTGGCTAGCCCCCGCTCTTTCTGCGAGGCGGCCCATGCGGATGAAACCTCTGCTACACGCCACCTTCTTTGGGATTGTGATGGCACGCAGTCTGATCGATAAGCTTATGGTTTCCTGCTCACGTCGAACGTGTTCGTGCTCTCTTTCCTGATGATCCGCTTTGGTACTCCGCCCTAGTCCCTGATCCAGAGAGGTTGTTGCCACATCCAGCTATGGATTTGGACATTATATGGTTCCTTTTCGGTGATCCGCAGGCTGTGCCGCTACTTGCGTCTCCTGTCTTTGGCGACGGTTCAGGCTTGTATGGCCCTTCGCCGAGAGCATTGCGCTGCGGCTTCTCCGCGGTAGCCGTGGGGCCATCCGGCGAGGCGCGCGTGGCCGCCTACGGTGCGTACCCGGGTGCTTATCAATGCGTGCCTGGTGCAGAAATTTTGGCGCTGCTAGTTTTCCTACTGCATGCTTTGCCAGATTCAAATGGTAGATATGTGTATTACAGAGACTGCCAGTGGGTGGTGGATTCTTGGCACGCCCCGATTTCTCACGTTGTGTCTGGTTGGAGCCCCCACTCGGGCATATGTTCTCGCATTCATGCGAAAGCTGCCGACATCGGTTACGACAGCATTCAAGTGCACAAGGTGAAGGCCCACCTCACTGTCTTATCACCTGCCCAGGCCGCCTGGCTAACAATGGGGAATGATCATGCTGACAGGTTTGCTAAGATTGGTGCTCGGCGTCATCCTGTTGACGCAGCTGCTATGGATCGTCTGACTAGGTCGCGTATTGTAGTAGAGCGCATTGGCAAATACATAGGTTTTGTAATGTGTCGTGTTCTACCGCGCCTCAATGAGATTCCTCGCCCTCCCCGGGCTGTCCTCCCTCCTTGGCTCTGTCCTCCACAACCCCGAGCGGCTGTTGTGACGCCGCCGACGGGAGTCCCACAGGAGCTTGCATGGGACTCTTCTATGCAGCGCTTTAGGTGCATAGCCTGTTGGGCCTCCAGCCATTGCAAGTTCGAGCTGTACAGGGCCCCTTGTCAGGCCCCCCATGGGTTCGGCCATGTAGTCATGCGTACTGGTACGTACGTCTTCTGTAAATTATGTGGTTCGTACTCGTCCACGAATGTTGGACACCTTCACAAACTGTGTAACAGGCGTCCAACATCGACGTCCGGCAGGGATAGGCTCGGTTATTTGATGCAGGGACCGGACCCCAAGAGTAAACAGTCCATTGGTCCTGTATTGCCAGCAGTGACCCGGTTTTATGATGAGCTGGGGGACCCATCAGTGGTGTCTCTTAGTCTGGCACTTGTGCCCCACCTTGTACCTTAATGCTCCCCAGTGTTGGGGCCTGTGCGGGGCGAGCGGCTCGCGCAAAGCGCGGTCGCCCCCTCTCCTTGCTCTTTTCTCTTTTCTTGGACCTGCCTCCTCGGAGGCAGGCCACCGTCCTAGTCCTAGTCCTAGTCCTAGTCCCCCTCCCTCTGGCAATTGCCAATCCTCTGGGACCCAGTCCGCCTTTTGTCTGCTCGAGGACGTCTTGCTGCTGAGCTGCCTGTGTCTCTCCTCTTTGCTCGTCCGCTTGCTCCTCCTCCTCCCCCTCCTCCTTGTCCTCCTCCTCCTCCTCCTCCTAATCCTCCCCCCTCCTCCTCCCTCCTGCTCCTCCTCCTCCTCCTCCTCCTCCTCCTCCTCCTCCTCCTTCTCCTCCTCCTCTTCTCCTCTCCCCCCCTCCTCCCCCTCCTCCTCTTCTTCCTCCTCCTCCTCCTCCTCCTCCTCCCTGCTCCTCCTCCTCCTCCTCCTCCTCCTCCTCTTCCTCCTCCTCCTTCCCCTCCCCTTCCCTCTGGCAATTGCCAATCCTCTGGGACCCAGCCCACTTCTCGTGTTGCCACTCTATTGTTTGCTAGAGGACGTCTTGCTGCTGAGCTGCTTGTGTCTCTCCTCTTTGCTCGTCCGTTTGCTCCTCCTCCTCCTCCTCCTCATCCTGCTCCGCTCTCCTCCTCCTCCCCCCCTCCCCCTCCTCCTCCTCCTCCTCCTCCTCCTTCCTCCTCATCCTCCTCCTCCTCCTCCTCTTCTTCCTCCCCTCCTCTCCTCCTTCCACCTCCTCTCCCCCTCCTCCTCCCTCCTCCTCCTCCTCCTCCTCCTCCTCCTCCTCCTCCTCCTCCTCCTCCTCCTCGGGTCGCCTACGGCCCCGGGGCGAACCGTGCAAGTCGGACATGTCCCTCCACAGGAGGAATATGCAAAAATAGTTCGAACATCGTCTGGGAACGATTTTTCTACTATCGTTGATCATGCTCTGAACAAGGTTTTAACATTTTTAAGTTTCGTCCAAAATCCGCCTGCAGGAGAACATGCCCGACCCAACGCTAGGCAGACGTTCTTCACCAGCATCAGTGCCGCCAATGTGGCCCCTCCTGGAACTGGGGCGTGGGAAAAGAGGCGTCCAGGGAGCCTCGGTCGCAGACCAGGAGTGAAACCGAACCGGTGTTCGGGCGATTTCGTGGGCCGTTTTCGGTTCGACTTCGTTTTGCGGTAAAGAAGGCGGCTCGGAGACAAAACGCGGGACAACGGAAACACAGCAAAAGCGAAAAGCACTGTTCAGGTCGATTCCTGTCGCAGACGTCAGTGCCTTCCCAGGCCAGCCACAACTGGGGGAGCTGTGGTCCCTACCCCCCTGGGGGACCCATCGATTTCGACACCCCTCTCGAGAGATCGTCGATGCGGTGGGTTCCCCCAGGGGGGTAAGGATCACAGCTACCCCAGTTATGGCTGGTCGGCTTCCCCACCTCCGCTGATTCGCCCCCGTCAAAGGTTTTCACAAACATCAAGACCCCTGAGATGTGCGCGGATACCTGCGCGGAGCTGCAAGGCTGCTCGGGTGGTGGGAGGCCAGGGGAGGCCCTCCTCCTCCCCCTCCTCCTGCTCCCCCTCCTCCTCCTCCTCCTCCTCCTCCTCCTCCTCCTCCTCCTCCTCCCTCTTCCTCATCCCCCTCCTCCTCCCCCTCGTCCTCCTCCTCCTCCTCCTCCTCCTCCTCCTCCTCCTCCTCCTCCTCCTCCTCCTCCTCCTCCTCCTCCTCCTCCTCCTCCTCCTCCTCCTCCTCCTCCTCCTCCTCCATCCTCCTCGTCATCGTTCTCCTACTCATCTCATCCCCCTCCGTCCCCTTTCCCTTTGAAAGATCACTCTGTCCCCGTTGCCTCGCCCGCCTGTTTTCTCCCTCGTCCCACTCCCCCCCTTTGTCCACTTCCTCCTTCCTCGTCATCCTCCTCCGCCGCCACTTCCTCCTGCTTGGCCCTGCCCCTCCTTCCCAAAACAATGCTGCACTTGCACCTGCGAGTGATTACTTCTGCTGCTCAAAGAGCTGTTCAGGGTGTGCCGGGCTGTCGGATGGTGCCTGGTTGCCGGGCGTCCATGGGCGCTTGGTGCGCTGGGTGGGACTGCCAAGGTTCCGCCCGGCGCCCGCCCGTGGGCCCCTCGTCAGCTTCCCGCGCGCTGGCTGGGTGGGGGAATGTTCGCACGGTGCCCGCCCGTGGGAGCCTCGTTTGCGCCTTGCGCGCTGGGTGGGCGCGCGGAGGTGTCGCCCGGTGCTCGCTCGTCGGCGCCCCGTGGGCACCCCGTGCGCGGGCCGTGCTCCGAGGCTTCGGATGGTGCCTCTGCGGACGCCTCGTGCGCCTCGTGCGCTGCGTGGCTCTGCAGAGGTTTCGCCTGGTGCCCGCCCGTGGGCGCCTCGAAGGCGCCTCGTGGGCGCCCCGAGCGCTGGGTGGGCGTGCCAGGATTTCGCCCGGCGCCCGCCCCGAGGGCGCATCGAGGACGCCTCGCCCGCGATGCGGGTGTGCGGAGATTTCGGCACCTCTGAGTGACCTTTTCCAAAGGGCGCCCTCGAGGGCGCGAAGTTATTCGCGCTTCGCGGTTCGGCTCCGATTCCTCATCCTCCTCTTCTCCCCTGGGAGGCGGCGCGAGAGCGCGAAGTTTTTCGCACTTCGCGCAGCGCGAAGCGCGAAGTTGGGAGCCCTTGTTTTCCTCTCTCCCCCTCCGCGGCCGCCGTCTCTGCCCTCGTCCCGCTCTTGCACGCTGGCCAAGTCGCTCTTCGGTGCCCCCCATCTATCTCTAGCGCTGATGCAGCCAGCTCCGCCTCGCCGCCGACGAACAAGTGTGCAGAGGTTTCGCTCAGTGCCCGCCCGTGAGCGACTCGTGGGTGCCTCGTACGCTGGGCGGCAGCATAGACTGCACGACCTAGCTTTTTTATCGCCTGGGGCGTTCCACAAAGGGCCTTGCCTTCGAGGATCGAAGGAGCTCGGCGGAAGGCGGCGGAAGCAAAAGATGTGCCCCCAAGAGATGAAAACAGGTTTCCCGAAATCGCCCACATAGTTTGGACCACATTACTTACACGCATGGCTAACACCACATAGCTCATAGCACGCAGCTTCTGCCACAGAGCATCTTCCACATATGTTGCACGGCACATCCTACACCACACAGCTTACACCACGTAGCTTGCACCGCATGGCTTACACCACGTGTTCGGTATAGCTTCCGCCACATAGCTTGCACCACATACGGCGCGCATCCCCAGTGCAATAACGTATTGCCCTGGGCCCATGCTGGCACATGCGTTCTTTCGTGACCAGATTCCTCTCCCCTTCCCTCGGTACCTCTCTCCCTCCCTCCCGCACTGCATTGCTCCTCCTATTTCTCGTTCTCTTCCTCCTCTCTCGTATCTTCCCGGAGATGCCAGCTTGCGCTGTGATGCATGGAGCCGTGAGTGGTTCCGCCCATCCTGACACTAGGTGGGCACATGAGTCTCTAGCAGGCGAGGGTGAGCTGAGAGCACCCGCCGTTCGCTACTGTGCCTTAACGATTTGTCACCTGGGCGCAAGGAAGGATTTGGCTTACATCTTCTGTGTCAGGGCGACTTCCCAGACCGACTCTGCTGAGGTGTAAGCTGGCTATCAGGTGAACAACGTGGGGTGTGGGGGGGGCGGCGGCGTGGGAGTGCTGCGGAGCCGAAAAGAGAGCGATATAGGGGCACAGAGAGAGAGGGAGATAGAGAGCGAGGGAGAGGAGGAGAGAGAGAGAGAGAGAACTAACGAGAACGAGAGACACAGAGACAGATCAAGAGCGACAGAGAGATATGCGAAAAAGAGAGACTGAGAGGGAGATGGTCGTCTCGAGACATTGAGAATCGCACATCTGTATACGCATGCATGCATGCATGCATGCATGCATACAAACGTACATACATACATGCATGCATATACATATATTTATAGATATAGACATACATACACACGTACGTGCATGCATACCTACATACACATACTCTCGCAACCACACATGCATACGCACATACATACATACTTGTCTGCATGCATACATGCACACATGCATTCACACCTACACATGCACGCACACATGCATGAATGCATACATACATGCATACATCCATGCATGCACTCATACATGCATGCATGCATGCATGCATGCATACATGCATACATTCACGCATGCGTACATACATGCATACATACATCGATGCATACATACATGCATACACGTGCAGTCATACCTGCTTGCACGCATGCATGCATACATGCATGCATGCGTGTCACTGCATACATGTATGCATACATGCACACACGCATACACGCATGCCCACATACCTACCTACATACATACATACATACATACATACATGCATGCATACATACATCCATGCATGCATGCATGCATGCGTGCGTGTATGCATACATGCATACATACATATATACATCCAACCACACATACATACATACATACATACATACATACATACATACATACATACATACACACACATACATACATACATACATACACACTTACATACATACATACATACATACATACATCATACATACATACATGCATACATACATACATGCATCTATGCACATATACATACATGCACACATACATACATGCATGCATATCGACATGTGTGCATACATGCATGCATATAACATACATGCGTGCATACAGACATGTAAACACGTACACATGCATACATGCATGCATGCATGCATGCGTTCATATGTATGCATATATGTTTATAGGTGTTAACATACAAACATACATGTATACTTACATATATACATACATACAAGCACACTCACATGTATACATGCATACATATGTAGATACATACGCACACGCATACATACATGTATGCACACATGTATGCATGCATACATGCATGCATGCATGACTGCCTGCACGCATACATCTACACGTGATGTTAGACATATTTAGATATCGAAGCATATATATATATATATATATATATATATGTGTGTGTGTGTGCGTGTGTGTGTGCTCGTGTCTTTCAATTGCCGGGAGCCCGGCCCCGGGGCTCTGGGGTCGCAGCCCACCAGGGGCACCCAGGGTCCCGGAAGGGCCACCTCCCCTCCCGGAGCCTCCCCGGAGCCGCCCCCCGGGCTCCCCCCGAAGGCTCCCCGAGCTCTGCAGAAGTTCCAAGGAGCCCCAAGACGGTCATAAGAGGCACGCGGGCTCCACGAGCCTCCCCGGAGCCGCCCCCGCCCCCTCCCCAGAGCTCCCCCCGGAGGCTCCCCGAGCTCTGCAGAAGGTCCGAGGAGCCCCAAGACGGTCATAAGAGGCACGCGGGCTCCCAGAGCCTCCCCGGAGCCGCCCCCGCCCCCTCCCCAGAGCTCCCCCCGGAGGCTCCCCGAGCTCTGCAGAAGTTCCGAGGAGCCCCAAGACGGTCATCAGAGGCACGCGGGCTCCCCCAGGAGGCTCCCAGCGCCACTACGGGGCCCCAAGACGGGACGGTCCCAAGAGGCCCCTGGAGCGCCCTCGGAGAGTCTTCGATGGACCAGATCAGTGAACACCCACAGGATTCGTATGACTGTTGGTTTGTTCTGGAGTTTTCAAGTGTTGGCAACATGTAGCTTTAAGTCTGGCCCGTCTCTCTACAGGAGGAGTATCCAAACATAGTCAAATAATGGTCTGGGGGCGATGTTTCTGGGAAAATTGGTTTGGGCTATTTTTGATTTTGTCGTCCAGAATCCCCCTGTAGGGGGACACGCCCGACCCAAATGTAGCTCCAAGATGGCCTCGGAGCCACAAGAGGTCCCCAAGAGAGCCCCCCGAGATTGCCCCACGACTGCCCCGCGGGAGAGCCAAGAGGGCCGACGTCGGCCTCTCCAGAGGAGCAAACGGCCCCACGAGGGCCTCAAGAAGGTCCCAAGAGCCCCTGGGCTCCCCCAGGAGGCTCGCATCACTACAACTAAGTCGGGCGTGTCCCCCTGCAGGAGGAATATTCAAAGGCAGTCAAGAAATAGTCGGGGGAGGATGTTTGGAGTATGTGCGAACATGTTTGGAACATTGCTCGACTTGTTGTTTAATGGTCCGTCCATAATCCGCCTGTAGGGGGACATGCCCGACCTAACACTACAAAGAGGCCCCAAGAGGCCGATGGAGTAGCTCGACAGGTCTTTCAAGAGGGGCAGATCAGTCAAAAAATAGCACCAGGTGCGACCCCAATTAGGGGATTGTTGTTCCTATTGCATGGGCGCAGCGCTTGGCATTGCTTGGCATTGCTTGGCATTGCTTCGCATTGCTTCGCATTGCTTGGCATTGCTTGGCATTGTTTGGCATTCCGTGGCATTGCTTGAAACGGGCACAGTCAGAATACGAGGCAACTGGGACTGGGAACCCGGAGAACCCGAGGAACCTCGGGAACCCGGGAAACCCGGGGAACCCGAGGAACCCGGGGAACCCGGGGAACCCGTGGGCAGAAGGCAACGTAAGAATCTGAGGCACCGGGGGCGGGGAACTTGGGGAACCTTGGGAACCCGGGGAACTTCCGGGCAATTGGCAAAGTAACCGCCTCCCGAAACACCAACCTTTAACAAAGTAAGAACCCCGTAGGCAAGCCTAATCGGTGAACATCAGGAGGAAGTCCCACGGTTGTTTCGTTATCTTGTGAAATTCCAATGTGTTGTCAAAGCGTGGTTCCAAGATGGTCTCGGAGGCCCAGAGTATCCCAAACATTGCCCAATGATGCCACAAGGGAGCCCCGAATACCAAGCCTCAGTTCGGCTTCAGACCCCAAGCCAAGGATCTGACGACCATCTGGGCACGGCCCCCCTGGCGCACCACACGCTTGGCCCCACGGCGCGCAGAATTCTAGCGTGCGCGACGCGCGCGCGATGGTTCTAGTATGCGTATATACGAACGAGAGAGACAGAGAGACAGAGAGAGAGAGAGAGAACAAAAAAAAGCGAGAGAGAGAGAGAGAGAGTGTGAGAGAGAGAGATACACAATCTACAAGATTGCATTGGCGCTTTGCGTCGTGCACCTAGGTCCGTCATGTTCAACATGCAGGCAGAATGAGAGAGAGGTAGATCAATCAACACTGCGATCGCTCTTGGTTGCAAAGTTCGCCATCACCGTTATCATATTGGCGTTCCTTCTCCTTCCTTCATGTGTCCGCTTCCTCTTCCCCTTCCGCTTCCCCGTTCTCGCTGTAAGTAGCCCGCGAACCCTTCCCCATCCTCTTCAGATTTGTTAGCGGAAGCTCCTCCGCGGCGAGCTTCTGGTGGACTTCGCGAAAGTTTTTCAGGGGTTGCTTGGGCGCCTCTGAAGACGTCTCTGGCGATTTTTGGCGGCCTCTGGGGGGGTCCTCGGGCCACCATGCTGCGAAGCGCGGTCTCGGGTCACGATTTGAATGCTTCCGGAGAGCGTGTTCGGGCAATTTTGGGCCGTCATGGGGCCCTCTATGGGCAGTTTCTGGGCCCTCTTGGACCGTCTTGGGGCTATCTATGGGTATCAGGACTAAGTTTTCTGTTCGTCTTTTTGGTGCCTCTCCAAAATCATGCAAAAAACAACGGGCATCTTTTTGCTGCGTTCCGATAGCTGCTCCTTGGAGGTGATCTTTGGGCCGCTTTCGGGCGTCTGGCGGAGGCCTGGGGCCGTTGGGGGCCATCTTGGACCGTCTTGGGGTCTCTTCGGACCGCCGCCGATCCACTGCACGGCCTGGCAGGGACTTTCAAAGGCTCAGAAATCTCGCGGGACCCTCTGAGCCGCTGAAGCCCCGGACACCGGGGATCCCGTTTCGGGAAGAGGGGGGGCCAGGGGCTCCGCAGCGTCCAAGATTATGAAATAGAAAAAGACATCAAAGGGCCTTCGGCCCATCCCGCCTTTTTGCCTGGTTGAGGGTCAGGGTTCTACGGAATGCCTCTTCGGGTCTCTTCGGAGCGCCCTCGGGCACTCCTGGGAGCTTCTCGGGGGGCCTCGTGAGGGCCTCTTGGAGCCTCTTGGGGGCCTCCTGGGGCATCTTGGGGCCTCTTGGGGGCCCTCTTGGGGGCCTTCTGGGGGTCCCATCGGGACCGAGGGCTCGAAATGTCCGCTCGGGTTCCCCATCTGCGCCCCCTGTTGGAGCCGTCTTTGGGCCCTCTTGGGCCATCTTGGGCGCCCCTTGGGCCGTCGTGGGGCCCGCTACGGGCCTTGCTGGGGGGCCTCTGGGGCCGTTGTGAGGCGATCTTGCGGGCCGTTTCGGAGCGTCGGGAAGCAAAAACGGCGACAACGCCAAAGTCCTTCAAACACGTAAGGGTAGTTAATGATGTTTGAATATCGTGGCCCTCTGAGGAGGCCACTTGGGGGGCGTTCTGGTGGTTTGTGGGGCCGTCTTGAGGCCATCTTGGACGTCTTGGAGCGATCTCGGCGATGCGTGGCCCTCTTGGGCCGTCTTAGGGGCCCGTCACGGGACCTGTTCGGGGCCAACAAAGTCATGCGAGAAGATGCACCGGAGCCCAAGTGAACCGCGCCAAGCCCAAGAAGATTTCAGAATGTGGGGTCCGGGTCCTTGAGAAATTCCTCAGGAGTGAGGATTGAGGCTTCAGGGATGAGGCAAAGGACTTGAGGACACGCCCACTCCGTGCCCAACAGCACGGACGGATTTTGATATGCGTGTCTGCGTATGTACATATCTGCATTTAGATAGATCGACAAATAGACCGATAGAGCGAGAGAGAGAGAGAGACAGAGAGACAGAGAGCTTGGGAATGATGCTCAGCCGATCCCAACCGTGCCCAGGGTGCACGCATTTCACGTGGCTTGACCCGACAAAGCAGCAGGAGGATGACGGGCGCAGCTGCTACCTGAAGCACGGCGAGCAGCGCAAGAAGAGCAACTCGACCCGCGGGGTGTCGGGCCTAGCGCGAGAACCTGCTGGGCAGAAGGGGCCAACGAGGCGAGCGGAAGGTGAGCAGGAGGAGGAGGAGAGTACAGTCGGCCCAGATTGGTAGGTCGACCCTGCCAGCTCAATGGCGCCCTTGTGTCCTGTGCCTCGCGACACGTGCCTTCTTGGCACTCCGATGGCGATGTGGCCCTCGGAAGTGTCCTCTCGCGTGTCCTGTCCAATCAAGGCTGACTGTAAGATTGGGGTAAATGCCTCCCCGGCCAAGCCAGGAGGGCGCTTCCTCCCTCTGCGCTCTGCACACGGGCCACCCACTGCGCGAGAAGCCTGGCCAGGATCTCTCTGTCGGCGGACCGAGGAGCGGGAGGAGCAGGGACGAGTAGGACGAGGAGGAGGAGGAGGAGGACGAGGAGGACGAGGACGACGAGGAGGAGGACGAGGACGACGAGAAGGAGGGCGAGGAGGAGGAGGAGGACGACGAGGAGGAGGAGGAGGACGAGGAGGAGGACGAGGAGGACGAGGAGGAGGACGAGGAGGAGGAGGAGGACGAGGAGGACGAGGAGGAGGAGGCGTTTCCAGAAGGGGCCCCCTCGACGACGGGCCCCGAGCGACCTGAGCACCTCTCCCCCCGGTCGGCGGGAGCACGCGGGGCGCCTGGGGAGGCCGGCGGGCACTGGCATCCCACCGGAGCGTTGGGACGACAGTCGGGGCGCTGAAGGAGGATCCTTTTTCGTTGGCGAGGGGCTCCGTGTTTCTCACAGTCGGCCCAGATTAGTAGGTCGACCCTGCCAAGACAAGGGTACCCTTCTGTCCTGTGTCTCGCGACCCATGCTTCCTACATTCCTGTGGCGATGTGGCCCTCGGAAGGGTCTTGTGTCCTCTCGCGTGTCCTGTCCAACCAAGTCCGACTGTAATTGTCACACAGTTTGCCTTAGGTTGTCCTTAGGTTCTCGATGGGAAGTCGAAGTTTCACTTCTGGAAGAAGGGGGTCTCGTTCCTGATTTAGGGTTCCTTAGGTCAGCGCCCCGACCCTAGGTAATTGGAAAGATCGGCACCACGCTTGCCCCACGAATGAAACGCGTATTCAGACGTATTCATCTACCGCAGGAAGTCTCCAGGCCAGAGTACTTGCGGCACACTTTTTTGGCGTCGGTGGCTAGGCAGGGGCCGTCTCCGCTGGCGGAAGGAGCTAAGGGGCCACCCATACACACTACGGTGTGATTGATACACTGCAGTGCGGCTTGCTGCTCGGACATGGTAGCCTTCTCTGCGCTCGAGACGCTTTGCGTCTGGATTGCTGTCGCCACGTTTGACAAGAGGTTGACCGCGAGCCGGGAACTACGCACTGGCATCTGGCCACAGTCCGATCTACGATTGCGAAGGCCTTATGGCCGTTGCCGCCGACCCTGAGAGCGACGAAGATGAAAACGAGGGGGGGGCAGGGTGGAGGATGTGGATGAGAGAGGAGGAGGGGGGAGAAGGATGTGGAGGAGAAGCAAGAGGAGGAGAAGGAGGCAGAGGAGAGCAGGAGGAGGGGGAGCAGAGGGGGGGGGGAGGAGGAGGAGGAGGAGGAGGAGGAGGAGGAAGGAGGAGGAGGAGGAAGAGGAGGAGGCCAGAGGCGTTCGCGGGACAGCCTGTGGCTCTCCTGAGGCCGTCTTGGGCCGTCCAGGGCTCCTCTTGCGCCGTCTCGAGGCAATCTTGGAGGCCTCCTGGGCAATTTGGTGCTCTCCTGGGCTGTCTTGGAGCAGTGTGGAGGCCCCTTGGGAGCCTCTTGGGGCCTCTTGGGGCTTCTTCGAGGCCTCTTGGGGGCCTCTTGGCGCTGAGAGCTCGAAATGTCCGTTGTGGTCCCCCGTCTGGGCACTCTCCTGGAGCCGTCTTGGGGGCCTCTTGGGCCGTCTTGGAGGCATCTTGGGCCGTCTTGGGGCCCTCTTCGGCCGTTAGGGGACCCTCTTGGGGGCCTCTTGGGCCGTCTCGGGGCGATCTTGGGCCCTCTTGGGCCGTCTTGGCGCGTCGGGAAGCGGAAGAGGCAAGAACGCCAAAATCTGTCAACAACGTATGGACAATCCATGCATTTTGCCGCTTGGGGCTCTCGAGTGAAAGCTCCTGGAGGCCTCTCAGGGACGCTTTCCAGGCCTCTTTGGCCGTCTGGAGGCCGTCAAGGCGTCTTGGACCGATCGTTCGGCGATTCGGGGTTCTCTTGGACTGTCTTTGGGACCTCTTGGGACACTCTTGGCCCATCTTGGGGCTTTTTTGAGGCTCCGGGACTCCCAGGGGGGCGTCGTATCTGACTCCCCCCCCCTGGGGCGTCTGATCCCCCCCCCCCGACGGGGGAGGGATCGAAGGGAAAGGGCTTCCCTTCGACTCAATTACGACGTTGCTTATTTTCGCTTTGGCTGGCGCGCTGAGGATGTCCCTGGGAAAGGGGGGAGCTTCGACGAGCCCAGGGAAGGGGGGGAGGCAGGGAAAGGGGACGACAGAGACGACGACGAACGAATGACGGAGATGACGACTTGAACGGACAAGCCCCTCACACACGCCGACAGGGTCGGCGGATTTTGTCGAGGTACTGGACGACAGTCGTAGTATAAAGGTCGATGCAGAACGTACGGCAGCCCTGCACGACGATTCGATTAAGCAGTTGCAGGTCCCCCAAGGAGAGGTAGGACATATGTAGATGCCGGTGCGACGAGCTGGGAAGGCGACAGTGCGGCCTGGAGTGTTGTCGTGATTGTTGTTCGACCTCCCTTCTGCGCCTCATTATTTCCGCCCTGCGTTTGCATTGAGGAGTCCCCTTCCCATCAGTTGGGAAGCTGGCAGTTTTCATCATCGGGTGCTTGCGCAGGAAAGCAACAATCTGCCATGATCAGTGGGGCGACCCATCATAATCAAGGGTGCCCTTCGGACGGGTCTGGACGAGGATGAATTCGTTCTGGAGCCTGGAACGCTCTGAAACGGTCGCGGCGCTCGAGACATCCTCCAGAGCCGCTGGATCTCAGAGATTTTCGATTTATCCGCACCCGATTTGTCCTCGTTCTGGCTTCGTCTTAGTGCCCTTGTGTCACGTCTGTCACCCCGCGTGTCCTCCTTACAGCTGGAGCATACGATGCCCTCGGAAGAGGCTCGTGTGCTGTTGGGTGCCCCCTGCAGTCGCTCCAAGCCGCAGGAGGATGCGGAGGCGGATGAGTAGGGCGAGGACGAGGATGCGGAGGAGGAGCAGGAGCAGGAGGAGGAATATCTAGAGGATCGACGAGGGTACGGAAACATCGGATACGAAGACTAACAGCACATGTTGCCCGTTTTGAATGGAAATCGCTGTCGGTTTCGCTGCGGACGTTGTCCATTTAAGACAGAAGGTCGCCTGCCCAAAAGCGGCCGCTGTCGTTTTGGACAACATTTGTTGTTGGGTATCCTACCCATCTGTCCGCACAGCCAACCCGTATCAGAAGGATGCGCGATGAGGCTGCAAGGGCTTTGGAGGGCCAAGTTGACGTTTTTCCAGCGAGGTTGGCCAGCGAAAGTCGCTGAGGATGGGCCGAAGGGGCAAGGATGCAAGGGTACCATTGGGAAGGTCGCCCATCCTTCCTGTGCGGGTTGACTGTGCCCATCTCGGGCATCCAAAGAAGAGGAGGCGGAGGCGGAGGCGGACCCGCTGCTCCTCCTTGCGTCGCCCCGCCGTCTCGGCATTCCTCGACCCGGGGGGAAGCCTCCCCTTTTTTTAGCCGTGCTCCAGCCTGCGGTTACACGCGCACCATCCCCCCTCGGCACGCACCCCCTGTGCATTCTCTGTCGACGGCGGCCATCCAGGAGCATTCTGGGCCGTCCTGCGACAGAAACGACACGCACGAGACCGAGCAGTGCGCGGGAGACTGGCCGTCCGAGCGATGGCGAGCAGGTTCTCGCGCCGCTTGGGAGAAATTCCCGGAAACGTTTTCCTACACATTGCTCATGTCTAAGTATTCGAAAGTTCTTTGATTTTTTGGGGGGCCAAGATCCTCTCATTTCTAATTGTTCTATCTTGGGCCTCTTCCTGACCACAAGGGGGCCAGGAACAATTGGAAACGAGCACAATTAGAAATGAGCACGATTAGAAATGAACGACATGTACTCAGTCCCACTACGTTTCCGGGAAGCCTTTTCTGCAGATTGCTTCCGAAGCTCTCTGGGGCCTCTTCTGCGACTCTTCCCCTCTCGAGCCTGCACGCTATCTTGGCATCCTGCCAAGAGTCCCAGCAAGCCTCTCCCGGGGGAGGGGGAGGGGGCGAGCTCGAGGCGGAGGCGGCGGAGGAGGAGGCGGAGGAGGAGGAGGATGGGGAGGAGGAGGAGGAGGAGGAGGAGGATCGAGATTCGAGGTTCGAGGTTCGATGATGGAGGATCGGGGAGCATAATTGATCACCCCAATCACCGCCTACACGACCAGGAGAGCGCCTACTTCATGCCCTTGCGGGCCCTTTCTCCTTATCCTGGGTCTATTATGCCAAATGTGATCCTGCTGCGCTTACCTGGGTCCAACTTGTCCGTGACAGCGCCTGAGACGGTGCCTTCTCCCCCCGCCGCCTGTGCACAAATCCAGACGCTACGATCTCAGTCGATCTAAGTTCGCCCAGCGTCACAGAAGGAGGAGGGTCGGACAGGGCTACGGCGAGGATAAATCCGTTCCGAAGCGTTCCGGAACGCTCCCAGAGCGTTCCGGAACGCTCTGAGAAGGCCGCGGTGCTCGAGACATCCTCCAGAGCCGCCGGATCTCAGAGATTCTCGATTCATCTTCACCCGGTTATATCCTCTTCTGGGCTTCGTCTTAGAGGAGGTTGCATGGGCCACCACGGGAGCACGGGCCACCACGTTGGCACCCCCGAGCCCCGCGCTGACCTCGCCCCGCCGCGAGGGCCCCCCTGAGGGCACACGGTGGCGCAGGAGGAGGAGGAGAAGGAGGAGGAGGAGGAGGACGAGGAAAAGAAGAAAAAGGAGGAGGAGGAGGAGGAGGAGGAGGAGGAGGAGGAGGGGGAGGAGGAGGAGGGGGAGGAGGCGAGCTCGAGGAGCAGGGGGAGGAGGAGGACGAGTTGGAGCAGGAGGAGGAGGAGGAGGAGGAGGAGGAGGAGGAGGAGGACCGATGCTCGAGGCTTGAGGATCGAGGATGAGGAGTACGAGGAGGAGGAGGAGGAGGAGGAGGAGAAGGAGGAGGAGGAGGAGGAGGAGGAGGCTCGAGCCTCGAACCGCCCTCTTCTCCTCTGCCTCGATCCTGGAGCCGTCTTCTTCTGCTCCCCGAGCCTCGACCCTCGAACTCCGAGGATCGGCCGAGGGCGGCGCGGCGGCCGAGGTGGTCTCCGGCGTGTGCCGGCAGGCGCGCAGCGTCGTGGTCGCGCACGCTCCCGCGGGCTGGCTCCGAGGCAGGCCGGCCGGCAGTTGCGGAGCAGCAGGGCGGGGCGGTTCGCTCGGCTGCCCGCGCAGGGCTCACGTCGACGCGATCGATCCTCAAGCAGTGGCGAAGCGTCCTGGCTCGCCTATATCGGGGCTGGACAGAACCCCCAATAGTGACACGTCGATTAGTGAATTGTCCGTTTTCGGTTCTCGAGAGGGCGCCGTGGCCGTCAGTTTCCAGGCTTTCGCCCGCCAGATTTGGGCCCGAGGTCGTTTTCACTAAACCACGTTTTGCTAAAGGGGGTTCTGTCCATCCCCGACTATAGCCCTACCAAACACTTGTCGAGAACCTTTTGTGGCTCCCACGAAATGTTCTTGGAGCATTTCTGGCGGAGCCTGTCTTGTTTTATCACACCAGGCTTATGTTATAAGACCATTGTTTTTGTTCTTAGAACATTTCTGGGTTCTAAGAACATGTCGTGGTAGGACTATAGGAATGCCGTGACGGCCGGTCCCTGCTCAAAGGGCGGGGCGGTTCGCTCGGCTGCCCGCACAGGGCTTATGTCGCTGCGATCAATCCGATGCTATATCGAGTTCGGCCAGTCCGATCCGATTCGGTACCGATTCGAAGAGGAGAGCACGCCATAAACATGGACTTTGTGCGTCCACGCGGATTTCTTGGATTCGCGCTGGGCCCCCCCATGGTGGCGCTTCCGGCGCAGTCCCTGTCGCGCTCCGCGCGCCAGGCAGGGGGTTCAGCGCGGATCCAAGAAATCCGCGCGGAGCACCCAAAGTTTATGTTTGTGGCGTTTTCTCTTGTTCTACCGATACCTTTACCCTTGCGTCCATTTTCCCTTGTCTCGGCCTCCTGGGAGGCCCTCGTCGCCACCGCTGGATCCGCCTCGAAGCCTTGGTCGGAACGCACCGCAGGAGAGGTCCATGGAGTAGCGGTGTCGGCACATAATATTTGATCTCCCCAAGTTCAGTCCGATTCGATTCCGATGTTGCGGCGATCTGATGCGGCCCGATGCTTGCACGGCATTGTTGTGCATCCTGGCGCAGCTGATGCGATTCGATTTCGTCTCCGTGCCGATGTATTCCGATCGGGCACACGTTCCGATCCGATCCGTTTTGCCGACTCGATGGTGGTTGACCCTGGCTGCACGCAAGGGCAGTGCTTCGCTGGAGTGGCCTTTTGTGAGCGGCTTCCAGGTGCAGAGGAGGAAGATCGGAAAACAAAATCTAGACGCCTCGCGTAACCCCACCAGTTTTCCCCCCGCGCACTGTCTCGGACGCCAGCGGGCCTCTCCAGGTCTCGGCCACGCGGGCGCCTTGGGCTGCCGTTGGCTCCCCGCTGGGATGTGGATTCTGAGGACCGGGCGCTGTGTGGTCCAGCCTGCAACGCCTGTACAGCCTTTGGTCTTCCCCCGCGCACTGTTTCGGCGGCACCGCACAGCCGGTCGGCTTGCGCAGGTCGGCTCGGAGTCTGGCGCCACCCCGGCGACTCACTCCCGCGCCTCCGCACATTCTTCTCGGCAGCCCGTTTACTTCGGTTCACGTCGCTGCGCCTATGTGCGTTTGCTTGTGAATCCAGTTCATTTTGTTCTGTGCATGTGCATCTGCGAGTTTGTCTTGCGTGTGCGAACTTGGCCGCCGACACTGGCGGCCTGCTCGCAAATTCGTTTCGTTTCTGCCACCCGGACGCCGCTTTCGCTCCTAGACCATCGCCTGGGAGCCGCCGACCAAAAAAAAAGTAACCCCACCAGCCCATCCAGAAACGATGCCCAGAGGAATTGCCTCGATCAGGGAAGTGGACAGCACACAGAGGAAGGGTCCCCCAGTGGAGGCCTCTTGGAGCGTCTTGGGTGCCTCGGAGAGCTTCTTGGGGCCTCTTGGGGGTCTCTTGGGAGCATCTTGGAGGCCTCTTGGGCGCCTGTTGGGGCCTCCTGGGCGCCTCTTGGGGCCATCTTGAAGCGCTCTTGGGAGCCTTGGGAGTGCTCTTGGGGCCATCTTGGGGGACATCGATCAAACAAGAAGCGAGCATTAGTTAGCGTTGCCCCTCGGGAGCCCAAACAATCGCCTCTTGGGGCGCTCTTGGAGCGCTCTTGGAGCGCTCTTAGGCGCTGTTGGGGCCGTCTTGGGGCTCTCTGGAGCCTTTCTTGGAGCCCCTCTTGGGATTTTAGAGCCATCTTGAGGCCTCGGATGGCCATCGGAAGCGAAAAGGCGAGAAAGCCAAACACACAGAATCATTAAGGGCTTCGCCCCATGCCGCCGGCCCCCTGTCTCGGATAATGGGAGATGCAAACGCTAAATCATGAGGTCTGGGCGCCGCCGTGAAGCAGTGTCAGGACCTGTTTGTTGTTCGACCCTGACCCTACGGATCTGCGTGAGGGGTGCCGCCGAATTTCACAAATTTGACAAGTCCCATGTGTTTGTGCGCCCTGATCCTACGGATCTGCGTGAGAGGTGCCGCCGAATTTCAGAAATGTGGCAAATCCATATTCTTTAGACCCTGACCCCGCCGATCTGCGTGAGGGGTGTCACCGAGTTTCAGGAATGTTGCAAATCCCATATGTTTTTGGACCCTGACCCCGCCGATCTGCGTGAGGGGTGCCACCGAATTTCAGAAATGTGGCAAATCCTCTTTGTTTTTGGACATTGACCCCGCCGACCTGCATGAGGGATGTCACCGAAATTTAGAAATGTGGCACATCCTTTTTGTTGTTGCGCCCTGACCCCGCCGATCTGCGTGAGGGGTGCAACCGAATTTCAGAAATGCGGCAAATCCCATATGCTTTTGGACCCTGACCGCGCCGATCTGTGTGAGGGGTGCCACTGAGTTTCAGAAATGTGGCAAATCCCATGTGTTTTTGTGCGCCCTGACCCCGCCGATCTGCGTGGTGGGGTGCCATCGAATGTTAGACATGAAGCACATCCTCTTTGTTTTTGAACCCTGACCCCGCCGATCTGCGTGAGGGGTGCCAGCAAATTTCAGGAATGTGGCAAATCCTATGTGTTGTTGGACCCTGACTCCGCCGATTTGCGTGAGAGGTGCCACCGTATTTCAGAAATATAGCAAATCCCATGTGTTTTTAGACCCTGACCCCGCCGATCTGCGTGAGGGGTGCCACCGGATTTCAGGAATGCTGCAAAATCCTATGTGTTTTTGCGCCCTGACCCTCGGGATCTGCGTGAGAGGTGCCGCCGAATTTCAGAAATGTAGCAAATCACTTTTGTTTTTGGACCCTGACCCCGCCGATCTGCGTGAGGGGTGTCACCTTGTTTCAGGAATGTTGCAAATCCCATATGTTATTGGGCCCTACCCCGCCGATCTGCGTGAGGGGTGCCACCGAATTTCAGAAATGTGGCAAATCCCTTGTGTTTTTGGACATTGACCCCGCCGATCTGTGTGAAGGGTGAATATTTTTACCCACCCCAGCAATTCAGAGCTCACGCTCAGGGCGTAGTAAACGTGCCCGTTTGGGTCCCCCCCTCGCGCAGTCCATCAACAGGGAACAGCATGCAGCAAGAAGCAGAACTGTAACAGTGGAAACTGGAATTTGCAACTGGCACAGGAAACTGCGAACCTTCGCCCTACAGCCTGGTGGCACCACAAGGGGGCCGGCCGATTTCTTCAGGTTTGGGCCTCTTCGGGGCCTCCTGGGGGAGCTCTTTGGCCACTGGGAGCCGTGTTGGAGCGGTCTTGGGGCATCTTGGAGCATCGTGGGAGCCATTATGAGACATCTTGGGGTATCTTGAGCCATCTTGGAGGTCATCTTGGGCTCCCCCAGGCGCTCTTGGAGTCATCTTAATCAGTGCCCCCCCAAGAGGCCAACAAGTGGCTAAAACCTTGGTCAAATCAAAGATTTGGCATTCTCGCCGAGGCCTCTTCGAGCATCTTTGGTGCCGCTGGGGCGTCTCTTGGGGCCTCTTGGGGGTCTCTTGGGAGCTTCTTGGGGGCATCCTGGGGGCCTCTTGGGGTTTCGTGGCCACCTCTTGGGGCCCTCTTGGGGCACCCTTGGGAGCCTTGGGGGCCATCTTTGGGCCATCTTGGGTAAGATCAATCACAGGAGGGGGGGCACTAATTCTTTACGCTTCGCGTATCCCCACCAGCCCATCTCAAAACAGCAACTCTTGCGAAGCATGCCGACAGTCGTGTTTTTTCAGGCGTGTTTCCGCCTGCCCCCGCATATCTCCCCTGTTCCTCCTTCCTCCCGCCTCCTTGTACATCCTCCTTGTGGTGGGAGCGGGAGAAGGACGAGGCGGAGGAGGAGGGAGAGAAAGCGCTCCTCGTGGTTTGAGTCGTTTGGGGTTTCTCGTCCTGGTGTGAGTCGTTCGGGCCCTTCTTCCTGGTGTGAGTCGTTCGGGCTCTTCGTGGTGTGAGTCGTTCGGGCTCTTCGTCCTGGTGTGAGTCGTTCGGGCTTCTCGTGGTGTGAGTTGTTCGGGCCCCTCATCCTGGTGTGAGTCGTTCGGGCCCCTCCTCCTGGTGTGACTCGTTCGGGCTCCTCGTGGTGTGAGTCGTTCGGGGCCCGCGTCGTGGTGTGAGTCGTTCGGGCTCCTCGTGGTGTGAGTCGTTCGGGCGCCTCGTCCTGGTGTGAGTCGTTCGGGCCCCTCCTTCTGGTGTGAGTCGTTCGGGCTCTTCGTGGTGTGAGTCGTTCGGGCCCCTCGTCCTGGTGTGAGTCGTTCGGGCTCCTCGTGGCGTGAGGCGTTCGGGCACCTCGTCCCCTTTTGGGGCGTCTTGGGGGCCTCTTGGCGGCCCCAGGGGCTTCTAGGAGCGTCTTGGGTGCCTTGGGGGAGCCTCTTCGGGCCTCTTGGGAGCCTCTTGGAGGCCGTTTGGGGCGTCTTGGGGGCCTCTTGGCGGCCCCAGGGGCTTCCAGGAGCGTCTTGGGTGCCTCGGGGGAGCCTCTTGGGGCCTCTTGGGGGCCTCTTGGGGGCATCTTGGGGGCCTCTTGGAGGCCTCTTGGGGGCCTCCTGGGGGCCTCTTCGGGCCATCTTGGGGCCTCTTGGTGCTTCCTGGGCGCTTTTTGGGGCCAGCTTGGAGGGAATCGATTACAGAAGAGGGGGGCTTTACTGAGCGCTGCCCCCTCAGAAGGGCAAAATGAAGCCACAACCTGCGTAACATCAATGATTCTGCCTTGAAAGAAGAGGGGAGCTTTAAGGAGCGCTGCCCCCTCAGAAGGCCAAAATGGGGCCAACACCGTAGTAAAATCAATGATTCTGACTTCAAAGAAGAGGAGAGGGTTTTTTCTGCCTCCCCCCGTCGGGGCCAGAATCCTCGTGAGGGGTGTCGTTTTTTTAGCCCTCCCAGGAGTCGAAAAGGACTCCCCTGACCACCCGCGAGGCGCCCTCTCCAGGCCCAGGGGGAGGGGGTAGGGGGAGGGGTAAACCCCTCCCCGAAGGGGAAGAAGGGGGGTTGAGAACAGAGAGAGCTCCCTAAACCACTCACGCCCAAAGGGCTGGTAGGATTAGGGTCCCCCCCATCAGGAGGCCGAAACGGGGCCAAACCTTAGTAAAACCAATGGTTGTGGTTTCTTCGCCGAGGCCGCTTTGGACGTTCCGACACCTCGTGAACCCCCTTTGTCCAGGTCCATGGGGAGGGGGTGGGGGGGGTCAAGACCCCCCCCCGCCCGCAAGCCGTCTCGCTCACTCCCACCCGCCCTCCCAACACATACGTAGCACCCGAGTCTGGCCCGAGCCTCAGCATATTCAGCAGTCGTCTTTGGATGGGTAGCTACTGGGGGCCAATCCGCCGCTGCCGCCTCCGCCGCCGCCGCCGCCGCCGCCGCCGCCACTGCCGCCGCCGCCGCCCCCCGCTGCCAAACCGCCGCCGCAGCCGCTGCCGCCGCCGCCACCGCTACCGCCACCGCCGCCGCCGCCGCCGCCGCCGCCGCTCCCGCCGCCGCCGCAGCCGCCGCCGCCGCCCGCCGCCGCCGCCGCAGCCGCTGCTGCTACCGCCACCGCCGCCGCCGCCGCCGCCGCCACCGCCGCCACCGCCGCCGCCGCCGCCGCCGCCGCCCCCTGTTGCAGTGGTGCAGATTTTCCCCGATAGGTTCAGCATCAGGTGTGCGTTTCCGTGGCCACGTTGGCTCAAGGGTAAAACACCTAGTCTGTCTCCGCCTGCCACAGTTGGTAGCGGAGCGTGGCCCGGGGCGAGGAGCCAGGGGCGGAGGATACCTGCCAGGCGGTAGGGGACCTCCCGCTCGCGCGCCCTTGCCCACGGCTGCGCTCGCGCCGACGAGGTAGCGTGGGATCCACGGCCAGGAGAAGTCATGCCCGATGACGGGAAGGAAGAGACGGGGGCAAACGAGTTCCACGTGGGCGAGGGCGGCCGACCAGCTCCAGGAAGCGGGTCAGGCGGCGAGGGCGGCCGACCAGCGCCAGGAAACGGATCTGGCAGCCAAGAGCCCTCGGTGACCATTCAATTCGGCGAGACGAGCTCAGGGAGTTGATCAAGAGTGCAGTCTCAGAGACTATCGGATCAGGAGCTCGAGGTTCGGAGAGCCGCCGAGGTGCAGCCCGCGGTGAGCAGGATCAAGACGAGTGGCACGAGTCAGGGATGGACCCTTGGCGAGACGGCCGCGACCGCAGCTCCCGCGACGGCGAGAAGGAGGCCGACAGCGAGGGTTGGTGGCGCGACAAGCGCACCGGCTGGAGCAGCGGCGACGGTGGCCAAGGCAAGACTGGGCCCGGGGAGACCGGGAGCCAAGGCGACCGAGATGGCGGATGGAATGACCGCTGGAAGTCGTCGTGGGAAGGTGGAGAGAGCTAGGGAGGTCGAGGAGACTTCAGCGATCCCCCCAACTGGCCCGGGTGGGCACACTACAGACAGTGGAAGAGAGCGCTCAGGCGCTGGAACACGAACACCGACGTGAAGCTCTAGAGGCGTGCTGAAAAGTTCTTGAAGCTCTTCGAGTACAGCTCCCAGGCCAAGTTCGAGGATATCAGCGAGGAGAAGCTAGTGTCGTCCGAGTGGATCGAGGTCGTTCTCCGGCTCATGGACCTGATGGCCGGCGAGAGAGAGGGGGGCGACCTCCGTCGCGCCGGCAGGAGGGCCTTCTTCGAGGCGGCCCGCGAGGCCAAGGAGGGCCTCGCGCAGTTCGTCTACCGCAGGGAGGCGCAGCGGCGGGAGGCCGAGGGCATGGACCTCTGGATGAGCTCCAAGCTGAAGGGGTTGCTGCTCGAAGAAGGAGCTGGACTGTCGTTGCAGGGCATCCAGAACCTACGTACGTTGACGCAGGGCAGGACCGACTTCGAGAGCGTCGCCTTGGCGTTGAAGCAGATGGACGCCGGAGGCGCAGAGAGGCTTGTCCCGGGTCGCGGGGGAGCAGCACTACTGGCCGACAGTGAGGGCTGCGGCCCGGGAGCTAGTGACCCAGCGACCGGTGTTTTTTCAGACCTCTCCTCTTCCTCCTCCCTCAGGTCGGTCCGAGGTTGGTGCTGAAGGTGAGAAGGGCGACGCCACCTACTACGACGATGAGGAAAAGGACGGCGGCTCGGTCGACGAATCAGACTGGGATGTGGAGGTGCTGCTCGCCGAGCTGGAGGATCTGAACCTCTGCGGGGACCAGGTGGAGGAGTTCTGGGCCATGATGGAGGGCAGACGTCCAGCTGGCCGGACATGGGTGCAGAACAAGGGGCTGAATAGAGCGGCCAAGAAGGACCGCGAGTACTTCGGCGTCAAGCCGAAGCCAGGCGACCGGCCATCTCGACACCAGGGACCTCGGTCGCCGGCGGCGCCGGCCCAGGCCCGAGACGCCAGCGGCCGTCGCAGCCGTGGCGCACCTGGGCGGGGCGGTCACGGTTGGGACCTCCGACGCCGGCTGACGATCGAGCAGCAGCAGAAGGTGGCCAGGTGCAAGCGCTGTAACCAAAAGGGGCACTGGGGACGGGAGTGCCCCAAGTATGGGGATCACTTCGGAGGGCGGTCGGGACCTCCGACGCCGGCTGACGATCGAGCAGCAGCAGAAGGTGGCCAGGTGCAAGCGCTGTAACCAGAAGGGGCACTGGGGACGGGAGTGCCCCAAGTATGGAGATCACTTCGGAGGTGGTCAGGCAGGGAGTGACCAGCGAGCTCGCGCCGGAGGTGAACGCCAGAAGATGTCGGCCTACATGTTCGATGGGGTTCTCCGGCCAGAGTTCCCCCATGTGGAGGGATGGGGCCGACCCGATCTCGGCCGGAGCGGCGCGCACCTCGGCCGACGCGGACCAGGCCTTGGTCGACGCAGGAGCTGGGAGCGATCTCGCGGGCGCTCAGGCGCTCAATCGTGAGGCCCAGGCGCTGGCTGGTCACGGGCTGCAGCACGTGGAGATTCCCCCCTCGCACCGGCCGCTGAAGGCGGCCCGTGGCATCGGAGGCATGGGCAAGGTGATCAGTGCGGTGCTGTTTCTGCTCTGCCTGGGGGGAGTCTTTGGGATCATCGAGACCGCGGTCCTGGCAGACAACGTTCCACACATTCTGTCCGTGAACCTCCTAGACTATCTCAAGTGCGTGATAGATTTGCCGGCGAACGAGATGACGTCGCAGACGCTAGACGAGGTGCCCCCCCTGCCACGGCTCCACTCGGGGCATCGCCTGGCGCAGATAGTGCGCAGGCTGGCCGTTCCCGCCAGCGTGCCTGACCCAGCGCTTAGGCGCTGCCCGTTTCTGAAGAAGGATTATTTTGAGATCGGGGGCCGAGCGCCCCCCGCGATGTCAGACGAGGGAATTGTCACACAGTGCATGCCTCTACTCACTCTCCTCATCGTTGTCCTCAGCGTCTCACTCGTTCTCGGGAAATGGGGGCCCTACGTCGGGCAGTTCGGAGACACTCAGGAGGACGCTGACAGGTACTGGAGGGTGATCTTGGGCGGCTTCGGGTGGCCACGAGCTCAGCTAGCGTCTGATCGCCAGGTCGGGGCCTTAGGATCAAGCGGTCAAGCTAAGGTGAAGGGCCGACGGCCTCGAACACGGGGGGCCTCTAGGTGGGCGAGTTGGGTCCTCGTTGCGTCGCTCATGCACCTGCCCTCAGTAGCCTGTTTTGGCTCCAACCCAGGATTTCTCGATGATTCTCGCCCCTCAGATCGGAGCGAATAGTCAGCGGAGACCGACCATGCCGGCGACGCTCTGGCTTGGTTGGTTTCTCTTCCAGGTGGCCTTCGGAGGCAAGTCGGAGCCGAAGGCGAAGAGGGCGACGGCGGAGGTCCTGGCACGCCAGCGGGACAGGTCCGAGTCGGAGATCTCCCTCGAGTCCTCTGCCAGCTCGGCGGCGCCGGAGATGCAGGGCACCTTTGTCGGCGCTGTGGCGGGCCCGCCGATCCAGCAGCAGAACCAGGCGCCGGCTGCCGAGTCCAGCAACGCCACGATGTATCCCGCGGGAACGGCTGCACAGATGCCCGAGGCGGCGGCCCCCGCGGCGGAGGCTTTGCCTTCATTCAACCAGCCGCTATGGACAGCGCAGGCGGCGCCTCCACCGCTGCAGACCCCGGGCCAGAGGGAGCTCAGGCCTCGACGGGGCCCCAGCCGTCTCAGCCTCAGCAGCAACCAGGAGACGCGAGTTGGCCCGGAGGCCCAACCACTCCTCCTCAGCAGTCGGCAGCCGAGGCCGCGCGCAGCGCAGCAGCCTCAGCTCAGAAGGCGGTGGACATGCTCCAGAACGACCCTACCTTCAGGGCCAGGGGCGCGGCCCTGAACACGGTCAACTCGCTGAGCGGCCTGCTGCAGGGATTGCAGTGGCAGTTGTCTCAGGTGCCCGAGAGCGCGAAGTCCCTCACTCGAGTCCTCCGGAGGTGCTCGACCAGATGTCGGCGACGGTGATCGCAGTTCAGCACACCCCAACTCAGGTGGGGGAGGGCCTGCAGCAGATCTTCCAGCAGCTGATGGCGATCAAGGGCTCCCTCGGAGCGTGCGAGGGGTTCGGGGAGGTGGTAGACCACATGCAGCACACGATGATCGGGATGCAGACGCAGCTGAACACGGTGGAGACGGCGGTCCAGCAGATGGGGGCTATGCCGGTGCAGATCGGCAGCGCGGTGTCGGGCCTCTACAACCACGAGGCGGCGATGGCGCAGGTGGAGCAGGCGGCGCAGTGCCCGGGGGGCCAGTGGCACGGGGGCCAGCCGCAGCCGCCGCCAGCCCAACCTTCACAAGAGCAGGGCGGAGGCCCAACTACGCAGACGACGACGGCGGGCCCGCCGACAGACCTGACGACCTACGAGCTGCCGTCCATCCCAGAGGAGAGTCCAGAGTGGGAGCTCCTCTCCGACCAGCTCTAGGAGAGGGCCCCTGTTTCGGCCTGTCCGCGTGCTTCGCTCAGCGCGACTGCGACGTTCCAGAGCTCCACGGCACTTCTGGCCCACGGAGGGCACTTCAAAAACGGGGCCCAGCTCACTCAACCTCCTCCCTCTCCTCCCCCTCTCTGGCCTCGAGAGGCCCGAAGCGAGCCCGGGGCGAGATGGGGCCCGAGTGGCTGGGCGGCGACGTCACGAATGACGATCACGAGGTGGCCTGTGGGGCCTCTGTCCGGCGAGCTCTCGGCGAGTGCGCAGCCAGGTTCGGGATCGGGCTCGAAGACGCTGGCCAGCAGACTGAGTCAGGCGAAAGCTTCCCGACCAGCCGAAGGGCCAGGGTGGCCTTCTCAGAGGTGTTCTCTCCTCCTGGGATTGCCGTAGAAGTGCCGAAGGCCGGGGCCCCTCTGGGAGCTCGAGCCAGCTGGGACCTTCGCCAAGGCTGGGACTCGCCTCGAAGGGTTGACGTCAGAGAGCTCTGGAGGCACCTCCAGGAGGACAAGCCCGAGATGGTGTGGCTTTGCTCGGAATGTAGGGCGTTCTCGGCGATTAATCGAATCAATCGAGATCGGATTGAGCCATCGGTGTGGCGGAAGTTCGTAGCGGATGGAGTTCGAGATCGCATTCTCTGTATGGAGATCGCCGAGTATCAAGTCAGCCAAGGCAGGTACTTCGCGTTCGAGCACCCGCTCTATGCGTCGTCTTGGGGGATCGCTCGTCGTTCGACGGGTTGCCTCACTCCCCAGGGTTAGGAGAATTAGAGTGGATATGCGCAGCTCCGGGCTGCAAGTGGATAGCAGGGGGCTGAACAAGAAGCCCGCGGGCGCGCTGTCAAACCATCCTCTCGTGCTCCGACGTCTGGAGGGACACCAATGCACAGGCGGACACGAGCATGCTATCCTCGAGGGAGGTTCCGCGACCACCAATGCGAGTCGATATCCGACCCAGTTTTCCCGAGCCGTGGCCCGAGCCGTGGCCGAGCAGTGGGCGGGATCTCCTTCCCGATGCAAGGCGGTCTGGGCCGACCTCATGGAGTGCGACTTTCCCGAAGGGGAGTCCGAGGGCCCCGGGGAAGGGGGCGAGGTCGTCTCGAGCGCGAGCGAGGACGAACAGGAGACGCGGCCCGCGACCAAGGATGGTAAGAAGGGTTTCGAGGATATCGAGCCCAGTGAAGACGACGAGAAGAGACTTATATATAAGCTCCATGTCATTATGGGGCATCTGGAGATCAGAAAGTCTGCGAGGGTGCTCAGGGCTGGAGGAGCGAAGCGCCGCCTAGTGCGGTTTGCCATGACCAAGTTTCAGTGCTCAGAATGTGCCGAGCGGGCTAGATCAGGACTTCATCGAAGGGTGGCGCTCCCACGAACGTTTGGATTTAACCATATCGTGGGAGTGGACCTTCTGCATTTGGAATTCCAGGGAGTGACGCGGCCATGCCTGAACATCGTGGACCATGGGTCCAATCTTCAGGTGATGACTCGAGTTCAGGCTGCCACCGCGTCCGAAGTGTGGTCCGAGTTCCTTCGAGCGTGGATCAGACCCTTAGGCGCCGCGCACTTTCTTATCTCGGATGGGGGTTATGAGTTTGGTGCTCGTTTCGCTCGAGGGCTGGAGCAGCGGGGGATATGTCACCACGTCTGCGACGCGGACCCCCCATGGCAAAACGGTAGAATGGAGCGCCACGGGGGGTGAGTGAAAGAGCGAGTGCGCTCGGAGCTCGAGGCGGGGTCTTTCGCGCCGGAGACGATCGAGGAGCTCGATGACCTCATCGCGGAGCTTGTCGCTCGCAAGAACCGTTTTTGGCATCGGGGAGGGCATTCCCCGCTCCAGTTGGTCTTCGGAGAAAACCCCCGGCTTCCCCACGGCATTCTTTCCGACGACCACCGGGGACTTCCCGGGTGGCAAGACGTCATCCGCCCTTCAGTTGAACAAGATGAGGCTGGGGCCGAGTTCGCCCGAGCCCAGCGGATCCGAGCCGCGGCGCGAAGATTGGCGATGGAGACCACGTCCCGCGAGAAGATTAGCCGCGCCTCGAGGGCCAAGATGCCCACGGTCCAGAGGTACACTCCCGGCCAATGGGTGTTTGCGTGGAGACACTTCTCCCGCGCCTCCTCTAGGGCCGACGCCCTCGGCAGGAGAAGAGATGGGTGGTGCGGTCCCGGGGTCGTGGTGCTCAGTGAGGGCGGCACGGTGTGGGTCGCCGCGAGAGCCCGACTCTGGAAGCGCAGTCAGGAGCTGCTTCGCCTCGCCAGTCCAGAGGAGGAGCACGGGCTTCAGCTCGCCCAGGATCCTCAGTGGCAGGGGCTCCTGCTGGCCTCCAGGACCAGGAGAGCTTCCGCCGTCGACGTTCAGAGAGAAGGACGCCCCCCCGACGATTCGCGGGGCGAGCCGGCGACAGTGGATCTCGACTCCGGTCCGAGACTGCCAGGACCAGCGGCCGTTCCCAGGGAGGAGACTGGACTGGAGGAGAGGAGCTCTCAGCCCAATCTGTCTCGGGTGGGACCGCTGGGCAATCAGCGAGCTCTTCCCTCCTCGAGGGCGGGATCTCGAGCCGGATCGGTCGCCGCCCAGCCAGGGCCCAGGCTGCCGTCCATCCCGGAGACCAGGGGCCCTCCGAGATGGCCAGGTCGGTTACTCCCCCCGCCGACCCCCCCTCTCCTCGCCGCGCTGTCGGGGAAGCCGGGAACCAGGCGGAGGCCGAGCCTCCGTCCGCGAGTCCAGAGGCACCGTCAGGCGACTCTGTCGGAGGCAGGGACCCCAACCTCGCTCCTCTTCCTCCTCCCCTCCCTCCTCCCCCCCCTCCTCAGCCTCCGCCCGCAGGAGAGGGGGGGGCAGGGTAGGGCCAAGCTGAAGCAGCCGAGCGACGCGCCCCTGTGCATCTCGCGCCAGGGCAGAGAGCTGCCCCCCCGAGCTGAAGAGAGCCAAGACGGAGGGAGGCCCAGGGCCATCAGCTCTGGCTCCTCACAGAGCGCCGGGGCCGGGCCCTTCGATTCCCTCTCCTCCTCCTCTCCCGGCGGTGGTGGTGGCGAGGACCAAGGTGACAACTCGGGCCCAGGACCAACCCAGGAGCGTCCTGCGATGGTCTCAGGCAGGGAGGCGTCGGTTTTTACCCAGGCGAGGGCGCGGCGCATTGAGGGCCGCAATCGTTCCAGATCACCGAGCTGGACCGATGGTTTCGAGGGAGATCTCGAGGAGTTCTGATTGGTCGCCGAGCAGGGGGGTATCCGAGCCCTCCCTGCGCAGCAGAGTTGGACGGGAGTTCGCGAAGACGGCGGCACTTTCGCGACGGGTCGAGGGGCCGAAGTCTCCCTCAAGAAGCTTTCCCCCTGAGAGAGCGAAGTTCAGCGCTGCTGACCAGAAGGGGTGGGGGGCGATGGTGGGGGCCGGGGCCTTTCGAGTCATTCCCCCCGCCAAGGCCCGGGTCATCCGCAGAGAGCCCCCAGAAAGGATTATCTCTAGCCGGATGGTCCGCAGGTGGAAGCCGGTGGAAGGAACTTTCGCGGAGCCCGAGGCCAAGTCCAGGTGGCGCGTGCACGGCCATCGTGGCCCGGACTCGGGATCGCTGGCGGTGCGCGCTCCGATCCCCCAGACATCGTCAATCGTGATGCTTCTGCAGCTTGCCGCTAACCTGCGCCAGCTATTGGACATAGCAGACGTCGAGAACGCCTTCTGCCAGCCCAATCCCATACAGAGACCGACGGGCCAGATCTTCGTCGAGCCTTGCGAGGGGATCGATCTCGAGCGGGGGTCGTTAATAGAGTTGCTGGTGAACGTGCATGGGTTGGATGACGCCCCCGTGGCGCGGCGTCGCACTGTCGCGAGCTACCTGGAACAGAGCGGCTTATGTCCGAAGTCTGTTGGAACCCAGCTGGTGGATGCGTTGCGGTCCGAGGGCCAAATCCTGAATATGATGTTACTGGAGGTTGACGATTTCATGATAGGTAGTTGCGACTCGTCCTCGAGAGTTTGGCTCAGGCAGTTGTTAGAGGAGACATTCAAGTTCGGTAAGTATCGAGATTGTCACGCCAGTCCAGTGGACTTCGCGGGCAGAAGGATCACGGCCGGAGAGCGCAAGATTGTCGCTGATCGGGAAAAGTATATTCTCGAGGAGATCCGCCCCCTCAGCATGGCTAAGGGGAGAATGGTCTCACCGCGACTCACCGCTAGCGCCGGATGAGTTCAAGTCCTTGCGCTCCCTGGTGTATAAGTTCACTTGGGTGGGGAGGGAATCCAGGCCGGAGGCAGCGGGAGTGGCATCTATCTTAGCCAGTCGCCTCAATAACCCCACTGTGCATGACGTCTCGTGCGCCAACAAGCTTGTGAAGCATCTGCGCGCCTCTGCGTCCAGGGGCCTTACAATCTGGCGTCTGGACCCCGATCGCATGACGTTTGTGTCTTTTTTCCGACGCTGGAGGCGCGGGGGCAGACATCAAGATGGACGACGAGAGGGGCCTCCCAGCCGACCCGACGCAAGGGGCCTGGATGGCCATGGCCGCCGACAAGTCGGCGCTGCTCAATAATTTCGTTAATGCGTCGTTCCTGGGCTGGAGAAGTATCAAACTGAGACGCGAGGTGCCCTCTACGCTCGCCGGGGAGACCCGAGCGTTGTCGGCGGCCGTCGCCGAAGTGGAATACCTTCAGGTACTCTACAGAGACGTCATGTTCCAGGGCGTCGACGTTCCCGAGTGTCGACGGGTCTCAGGGCCCTTTACTGCCGTGCTCCGTCGAGAATGCAAGTTGGGTTCCTGGGAGAATCAGGTTCACGTGGTGGACGCGAAATCTATCTACGACACTATGTTGAAAGAGGGGAACGCCAGCGCCAATGACAGGCGCATCGCCCTGGACCTCGCCAGCATCTGCGAGGCACTGAACGAGCGCGCGGAAGCGTGCGCTGGGCGCACCACGGTCGCATGCCAGTGGATGCTCTTACCAAAGACGATGTCACGAAGAGCAACGCCGCCCTGTACGATCTCATGATTCGAGGCCGACTGATACTGATCGATGAGAGTTCAGAGCTGGACCGTCGCCGTGCCTTCCCCGAGCTCAAGGACCGGTCCCAGCTAGCATCCAAGAAAGAGTTTGCCAGGAGTCAAGCCATGCTGTCGTGGAAGGAGTTCCGGGACCAGGAGGTCCTCCAGAGTGGTGGTGGTGGTGGTGGTTCCATCTCTCTCTCTCTTCTTCCCCCTCCCGGCCGGGCGGCCCTCCCGGCCTCTCGCCATTTGTCTTTCAGTAGTTCCGCTATGTTCTTCACCCGTCCTCCTTTTATGTACGGCTGCCCCGGGGGACGGAGGCTCCAGTATGGGGCGGCAGCCGAGTATTGCGCTTTCCGCGTTTAAGTGGTCTCAGCACATCCTGATAGGGGATAGCTGAACCTAGCAGAAAGTTTGACCAGTGTTGCAGTGGTCCATATTTCCCCCGATAGGTTCAGCATCAGGTGTGCGTTTCCGTGGCCACGTTGGCTCAAGGCTCAAGGGTAAAACACCTAGTCTGTCTCCGTCTGCCACACACCGCCGCCGCAGCCGCCGCGGCCGCCGCCGCCGCCGCCGCAGCCGCCGCCGCAGCCGCCGCCGCCTCCGCCAAGTGTACTCTGTATTGTTTTTTGACAGGGATGGTGTGGGGGGGGGGGGGGGGGCGCATCGGGTTGGCTGCGCATGTTCCGAATTTTGAGGCAGAGTGTGTTTTGCATTATTTGTTTAAAAGGGGTTGTGGGGGGGGGTGTTGGCATGGACCTGGGTTGGCCCCCAGTCGCCTGGGGGATATGGTGTTTATGAATAGGGAACAGTGGTAAACCCCTCCCCGAAAGGGAAGAAGGAGGGGTGGAAGAGGAAACTCCCTAAACCACCGACGCCCAGAGGGCTGGTGGGATTGCTCCGACGGTAGGGCCCCGCATGAGAATCCCCTTGGCTAATCTGGAAATGCCCCTCACCGTCGTCCTCGTGATTGGTGAGGCATCCTGACTGTCTCCTCTGCATCATTCTCCTTCTCGCCCTGGCGCAGGCCCTCCTCCCGCTCCCTACGTTGCCCCCTCCTCGCCCTCCTGTTTGTTTCACCCCCCGGCACTTCCTTCCCATTCTATTGCAAGGGTGCGCGTGTCGATTTTCCTCGGCGCCGACGCCGCTTCGTCCAGCACGGGCGCATTCTCGAATGGCCACATCGCGCAGCCGATGGGGCAATCCCGCGGGCCAGGCCGTTAGGACAACCCCGCCAGTTGCTGGGGCGCGGGAGCATGCCGTTGGGAAAGCCCCACGGGCGCCGGGGCAGGAGGCAACACGAAACCCAGCTCTGCCGCGATCTGCTCCGCCTCTGCCCTGGAACTCTCCGCTCTCTTGCCGAACTACCTGGGCGCCCCTTCCGCAAAAACGCCCGTTGCCGGTTTTCCAGGAACTCCCGCGGGGGCGGCGGCAAGAGAAGCATGTTCCGCACGCGCGTGGATTGCGAGAGCATGACGCAAAGATGCAGCAGTCCTCCTCTTCTGAAGAGCCCGAAAGACCTCGTTCGGAGTCCTCTGCGCCCCAGTGGATCCGATGGCCCGCTCGGATTCCAGCGAGCCCATAGAGTTGGAGGGGGGAGGAGAGAGAGAGGGAGAGAGAGAGAGAGAGACAGAAAGAGAGAAAGAGAAAAAGAGAGAGAGAGAGAAAGAGAGAGAGAAAGAGAGAGCGAGATAAACAAAAAAACATAGACAGGGAGAGAGAGGGATATACATAACGACACAAAGACACAACAACGAAAAAGAGGGGGAATGATGACGAGGGGGAGGAGGAGGAGGAGGAAGAGGAGGAGGAGGAGGAGGAGGAGGAGGAGGAGGAGGAGGAGGGAGGAGGAGGAGGAGAACGGAGGAGGAGGAGGAGGAAGAAACGGAGGAGGAAGAGAGGAGGAGGAGAGGAGGAGGGCCGGAGGAGGAGGAGGAGGAGGAGGAGGCGGAGGGAGGAGGAGGAGGAGGAGGAGGAGGGGAGATGAAACGGATGATGAGGAGGAGGAGGAGGAGGAGGAGGAGGAGGAGGAGGAGAGGAGGAGGCGGAGGAGGGAGGAGGAGGAGGAGGAGGAGGCGTTGGAGGATCCACTTCGTCAAGTTCGGAGAGACCCAATGTATTTCGAGGGTTTTTTCCAGGGGCCTCCTATCATCTGGGGCCTTCCCTTCCTCTTTCCCTCTCTCCCTTTTTTTCCCCCTCCGCGACCCCGCCCTTCTGTATCCCCCCAGGGAGCCCCCCATGTCGAAAAGTATCTGACCTGACGTCCTCCATATTCATGACCGAAGAGCCAGGTCGGATGCCGGGTTGCAGGTTTGCTGGCGGCCCGCTCGGACGCCAACGGGGAGATGGGGCTCACATAGAGAGGAGGCTCCCGGTTGAGACTCCCCCTCGTGCCACTCACAGACGAGGCTCCCGCCTGAGTCTTCGTCAAGTTTCAGGCCTGAGGAGCCCAAAGGTAGCAGTTACACGTTCCCGATGACTTGCCCGGATTCGAACATGAGGCGCTGCCCAATTTTGACGACAGGTACAAGTTCCCGATGACCCGTTCGGATTACAAACATGAAGTGCGGGACCCATGGGCAGGGGGCTCCCGCCTGAGACGTCTTCGCCATTCACGCACAGACGATGCTCCCGCTTGATACTCCTTCAACATTCAAGCCGCAGGAGCCCAAAAGTGACGACAGTCACAAGTTCCTGATGACCCGCTGGGGCTAAATAAACATGAGGCACGGGACCCATAGGCAGGGGGCTCCCGCCTGAGACTTTCTTGCAATCCACTCACAAACGAGGCTCCGCCTGATATTGCCTCAAGATTCAGGCCTGATGAGCCCAAAAGAGACGACATTTACTGGTTCCCGATGGCCCGCTCGGATTAAAAACGTAAGGTCGGGCCCCATAGGGGGGTGGCTCCCGCCTGAGACGTCCCCGCAATTCACTCACAGACGAGGCTCCTGCCTGATACTTCCCACCAATCACTCACAGACGAGACTCGATACTTTCTCAAGTGTGGGTGTGAGTGAGTGAGTGAGTGAGTGAGTGGGTGGGTGGGTGGGTGGGTGGGTGAATGAGTAAGGAGTAAGTGAGTGAGTAAGTGTGTGAAGATGATGTTCATGCTGATGATGACGATGACGGCGACGATGATGATGATGATGGTGATAATGTTGTTGCTGCTGATGATGATGATTGTGGTGGTGATGCTGATGATGATGATGCTGCTGATGATGATGACGATGATGATGATGATGATGACGATGATGATGATGATGATGATGATGATGATGATGATGATGATGATGATGATGATGATGATGATGATGATGATGATGATGATGATGATGATGATGATGATGATGATGATGATGATGATGATGATGATGATGATGATGATGATGATGATGATGATGATGATGATGATGATGATGATGATGATGATGATGATGATGATGATGATGATGATGATGATGTGTGGGTGGGTGCGTGGGTAGGTGGGTGCGCGAGTGGGAAAGTGCGTGAGTGAGTGATGATGACAGCGAACACCAATCAAACAGGAGGCGGAAGAGAAAGAGGGGGATACTGCGGATATTGCGGATATGAATGACAACGAAAGTCAACTATGGAAGTGGCCAGAACGCCAATCGGCTATTGTGGCTATATCAGCTTCCCGCACGTGCTTGGCAAGGCCGCCAACATGTGGATACAGGCCTCTGGACATAAGGGCCAGGTTGTGGGCTCCTTTCGGGGAGGGCAGAAACCACCCGACGAGCCAACGAGGGTCCGAGGTGGCCTTTCTTCCACAGAACGTACAACAAGTCAATCCGTATCGGCCCAAACATTGTTGACGGTGAGAAGC
>CAUYUJ010000459.1:594939-607439 GCA_963575745.1 Prorocentrum cordatum
TCTCGTTCGACTTTTCTGGATGCTCGAAAGTAGTTCTGGGATGTGGTCTTTACGCACGATGGGGGCAGCATAGCCCAAACCCCCCTCCCCCGACCCTCGCCGTCCCTCGCCGTTCCCAAACCCCCTCGGGTCGCGACAAAAAACACGACGCGAGGTTTTCGCGCCAATTTTCGGCCGGACCCTCGCTGGGCCCCGGGGCTGTCAGAAAACGCCGCATGATGAAACCTCGTTTCCCGGGGAATGCGTCGAGACTTCTGGGGGGTCCACGTCATGAAAACAAAATCGTGACGTCGGGAGTCTGGGCCTGTTTCTCACTTCCTCTAGCTCCTCCGGTCTGGCGCGCGACCCCCCTCCCCGCTCCCCCCCTTCGCTCCCCCTCCCTCTCGGAGGCCTCTGGGAGGCTCAGGAAAGAAAGCAGGAAGCGTCGTCGAGCCTCGATCTTCGAACCGCGATCCTCGAGCCTCGAGCCTCGAGCATCCCTCCTCGATCCTCGAGTCGTCCCTCTCCTTTCGTCCACCGCGCCCGCCCTGAGGCCGCCCCCCCCCCCTCCACCCCGGAAGGGGCATGCCTCCTCCTCGACGGCTGCACCCACTACTCCTGGGTCGGCAACGAATCGGCGGGGCCCGCGTGGTACAGGACCGAGGAGGAGGAGGAGGAGGAGGAGGAAGAGGAGGAAAAAGAGGAGGAGGAGGTAGAGGAGGAGGAGGAGGAGCAGGAGGAGGATGGAGGAGGAGGAGAAGATAAGGACGAGGAGGTCAATGAGGAGGAAGCAGGAGGGGGTGCCAGGAAGAGGAAGGGATGAGGATGAGGGAGAGGACCAGAGCAAGATGTATCGGCGATGACGCAACACACTCTCCCGTTCCAAGTCTCCTTCCACTGGCCCCAAAAATCGTGATACAGCGGAGACCCATGCCAAAAAGCACCTGCTCGCCTCCAGGGTGCCCTGGGTTTCCTGGGTTTCGATTGTTTTGTGATGGAAAGCGCGACGCCCCCACACCAAAAATCGATGGACGCCCTAGGGTCTCAGGGCTGGGTTTCTCGTGGAAGGCTTCGTGTGGTCGGGCCCCTACTGTAGGGTCGGACCGAGGTATAAGATCGAGGTCGGCTCGGGTTGCGTACCCTGCTGTTCTTCGTGCTCGGCGGGTGTTCTCGAGGGGTGTTCTTGAATGGATGGCCGGCGGAGGGTCTCCTGCTCTTGAAGGAGGTTCTCGTGCCTTGGGCCCTCCAACGTGCGGAGCCCCGGGAGTGCGACGGGGTCGGGCTCGTGCAGCTCGCGGGGGTGCCCCGCGGCGGCGCCGCATCGACAGGGGACTGCCGCCCACCCGCGTAAGGATTGCACAGTACACTTCGCTGGCCACGCGCAGCTTGGCATCGCTCGGACGTGTGTTTTTTTTTTGTTCGGCGAGGGCCACCGAGGAGCATCTCGGTCATCTGGGAAAACAGCACGTGCGAAACCGAGACATGCACGGGGAAGGGACGTCCGAGCGATGGCAAGGCGGAGGGGGGTACGGCCGGACCGAAGTGTAAGATCGAGGTCGGTTCGGGGAGGGTCGCCCAATGGTCTTCGGGTTTGTTGGACGTTCTTGTGCATTCTGGGCAGGGCTATTCTCGGCGATCTTCTGGTTCGGGGTGTCTTGGCCACAGGAGGGCCTCATGTTCTTGAAGGATGTTCTGGGCAAGGCTTCTTAGAAGCATTCCTGCTTCTCAGAAGGCGCGGGCCTTGTCTGTAGATGCAGGGCCAGCGCCCTCAAGAGTCAGCCTCTTTCTAAGAAGCCTTCCCCCTTCCCCCTGCCCCCTGCGCGCGCCGCCAAAGAAAGCCGAGCGAGGGCTCAAGCGAGAGCAAGATTCCGAAAAGGAGCCGCCCCTCACCAGTGTAACTATTGTACAAGTTTGTGCTTACGGTATCGCGTGATGATGGAGACTTTGGCGAGAACCTTTTTGTGAAAAGGGACCGCCTTTCATCCATGTCAGCGGTGGATGTGTTTCAGACTAGTGTGCGTGGCGCGAAGGCGAGAGCCTCATTGTGACACATACTCGACCTCCATCCGCGTAATTGTTGGGCAGGATTATGCACGTGTGCGCGTCGCCAGGACGAAAGGCTGGTTAAAGAACGATTGACCCCAAATCCATGTAGTTGCTCGAAGTTGCAAGCTTCATGATGCACATGGAAGCTGGAAAAAGTGACGGGGGCCAGCCCTCCCACTCTTTTCAGCCCTGGCCGGTTTCCCTTTGTTTCTTCCAGCCTTGTTGACCGCATCCCTACCATTTCGGGCTCGCTTCGCCCACTGCCAGTGTTTCCAGCCCTGGCCACTTTCATGTTCATTGATTCCCACTTCCATGTTTCACTGACGTTCCAATCTCCACTTTTTCCAGCTTCGCGATGCACACGGTGAGGCAGCATCGGGCGAAACACTCAGGCAGCCCTCACGGAAGGGCGAAGTTGTGGCTATGGAAGGTGAGCTCGCGAGAGAAAGCAGGAGGCTGAGGACGACAGGAGGAAGAGGAGCGATGAGGCAGTGGATGAGGATGAGGATGGGGAGGAATCAGGACGATGAGGAAGGGAACGATGAGGCAGAGGATGAGGATGAGGAGGAGGCAGGATGACGAGGAAGGGCAGAAGAAAGCGGAGGAAAGAGGGAGGAGGGGCGAGGAGCCAGCAGGGAGGGAGAGAGGAGGAGGACGAGAAGGCAGGAGGTGGGCGAGGAGGATTCTGAGGCGGGGCGGAGACAGAGGGAGAGGCGAAGGCGGCGGATAAGGAGGACGGGGCAGGAGGAGGAGAGGGAGGAGGAGTGGCACGGGGAGGGGCAGGGCAGAGACAGAAAGGTGGGAGCGGGGGAGGAGGCGGGGAGGAGCGGCGAGGGAGGCATGGGGGCAGGCAGGAGGCAGGGAGGCGGAGGAGGACGCAGGAGATGGGGACGGACTGCAGGGTCGATGACGGCAGGTGGTGGGAGGTAGGGATGGGCGGCGGCGAGGTAGGAGGCAGGGGTGGACGGCAGGCATGGGAGCGGGGTAGGAGGGAGGGGGTAAGTTAGGAGGAAGATGAGGAGGAATAATAATAAGATGAAGAGAGTAATTACAGGAGGAGGACCAGGATGGGGAGGTGTAGGGGGGGGGGGGGGGGGGCGTCCACCGAAGCGTGGCTGGGAGCTGGCGAACATTGCTGGGCCCAGGCCCGAACAGCGGTCGCTCCCCTTGGGGAAGGATTGCTCCAGCTGGGGCCTTCATCAGCCCTACCTGGGAGCGTGGAAGGAGGCGTGGACGGCCGTCATTAGGAATGGTAGGAGGAAGGAAGGAAAGGCTGGAGGAGGGAGAGAGGAGCGTACGAAGGGTCGATGCTTGAGGATCGAGGCTCGAGGGTCGAGGCTCGAGTTCCTTGGACCTTTTCTGTATGTGCTGGGCCTCCAGAGGCCTCCGAGCACTCCCAGGACCTCTGGAGACCTCCGAGAGAGAAGGTCGGGCGGGGCTAGGACGAGGATAAATCCGTGCCGTGCCGTAGTATATGAATGGTCGTTTGGGCCGTGGGGGTGCGCGCGCAACGCCGTTGTCCGGTCTGCCGCTCCCCCCTCCTCCTCCTCGTCTTCCTCCTCCTCTTCCTCCTCCTCCTCTTCCTCCTCCTCCTCCTCCTCGTTTGCGTGTGGTGACATTTACCCGGCCGGCCACTTCAGCTCGGCCCCGCTCGGCGGGCTCCGCTCGGCTTCAGCTGGAGAATGCTGCATGCGGAGGCGTGCGGTTCGGTGACGGTCAGTCGCCCCCCTCCGTCGCACGCTGCGGTGCAGCCATGTTGTCGTATTTTGCAGTGCTCGACAGTGGAGTTCACAGTGTCCGCTGCGTTGATAAAAAGATAAGACAAATCCGTTCCAGAGCTTTCCGGAACGCTCTGAGAAGACCGCGGCGCCCGATGCATCCCCTCAGAAACAGGAGGGGGCCCCATCAGGGCGACAAGATGTCCACAAGAGGACGTAGCATGAGGTAAGAGCTGGCAGAGGGAGGTAGAAAGAACAAGAAGTATGATGATGATGAGGAATAGGATGAGGAAGGTCAGGAGCACGAGGAGGGGCTGGAGGAGGAAAGGAGGTGTCTAGGATTTTTCTGTGACTTGCGGGGCCCCAGATCCGCTGGATCTCAAAGATTTTCGACTTATCCTCACCCGATTCTATCTTCGTCCTCGCTGCGTCTAAGAGGAGGGGAGATTGGTGGTGCTCCCGAAGGGCCCGAGCTTAGCGGCCTGTTCCTCCCTCGTTCGAGGCGCGCCGTGCCCAGCCCTGCTAGCTCCAGGCTCGAATTGTGCAGCACTGGGCGTGGCATCCACTGGTTGAGCTCGCTGGGGCGCTTGTTGTGATCTCCTCCTGCTCCTCTTCCTCCTCCTCGTCCTCGTCCTCCTCCTCCTCGTCCTCGTCCTCGTCCTCGTCCTCCTCCCAAACTCCTCCTCGTCCTCCTCCTCCTCCTCCTCCTCCTGTTCCTTCTCTTCCTTCTCCTCCTCCTCCTCCACCTACTCTTCTTCCTCCTCCTCCTCATCCTCCTCCTCCTCCTCCTCCTCCTCCTCCTCCTACTCCTCCTCCTCCTCCTCCCCCCCATCACCCCCACCTTGCCGTTCGTGCTGTCGTCCACCTCTCTCCCTTCTACATCTCGTTGTGGCAGCACTCGTGCGTAGCGCGTGCCCCCACGGCTCTTTCGGCCCATGTCGGACAGCATGGCAGCGCAATTATTTGAAAGATTGACCTCACCACCCATCATTCGGTCGATAAGTAGGGACAAGTTGCTTTGATTTGTGCTTGCCGAAATCATTTTGATGTTCACTTCCATCCCTTACACTTCGATTGAATGTTTATTCGAACGGCGAATTTCATGTCGAAGTACATGTTGAGTGCACGTTGGTGCGCATGTTCAATGGCATGTCGATGTTCCAGTAAAGTTGCATTTCAATGGGCATGCCGATTCGAATTCAGACTTCCATAGCGATTTGCATTTCGCGACGTTCATTCCGAATTGCATTACGATATGTAATTGCATGTCAATGCCGATGTGAATTGCGCTTGCGTATTCATTTGACGTTGTGTACGCATGTCTGCTTGCATGCCGATTGAAGTCTGATATGGATTTCGATGTGCATGCCGACTTCCATGTAGATGTGCATGTCGATTGCAATTTGGAGTGTAGTTGGATTTGCATGGCGACGTGTAGTTCGATTCGCATGTCGATTACATGTCGTTCGCAACTGCATATGTATTCCGACTTGCATATGCCTCGGGACAGTTGCCAGACACTTTGCGTGACAACCACAGGACAACCCACGAGAACACGACGGGCCACTTCAAGGGACACCCACGGGGCAACCCACGGGAGAACCAACGGGACAACGAACGGGAAAATGAATGGACAACCGCGGAAAATCCCACGGGACAAGCCATGGATCACAACCATTGCATACTTCAAGGGGCAACCACGGGACACCCCACAGGACAAGTCATTGGACAAACCACGGGACCACCCACGGGAAAACCACGGGGCAGCTCAACCCAAAATGCACGGAACAACCACGGGGCAAGAACGGGACATTGCATCGGACAACCCATTGAGATACGGAGAAATGTCGTTTGCCGGATTTGGCCCAAGCTTGAGTTGAAATATCGTCGCCCCCTCACTTTCAGTCGGTAGCACATCATGGGAGCCTCGCAGACCTCCGCAATTCCGTCTTTAGAGTGCATTCGCGTCGATTGGCGCCGATTCGCGAGAGCCACCAAGAGATGGCATGGGAGGCCCCCATGAGTTGCCACAGGAACCATCCGCCGCCCCCATATATCCCAGGGTTGGGGCCCAAACTTCTGGCCAATCCGAAAGCCCCGCGAAGCCGGGGATAGGGTTATGATGTTCCAACCTATTTTAGCCTTGATCACCAGAAAGAATTTCGAGCGCACCCCAAAACTCGAGGGCTTTCACGTGTCGGGCCCTGGGAGACACTGTTTCGACACTCTTTCGACACTCTTTCGCTCCTTTTCTGGGAGCTCGGAATTATTTCTGGGATGTGGTCCGTAAGTACGATGGGAGCAACATAAAGATAGGGGTCGACGTGACCCCTGTTAGCGCTCACCTAGCACGGCACGCTGCCGAAGCCGCAGCCACGTTCCCAGTCGGGGACCGCTGCGCTCTCGCCCCCCCACCCTCCGATCCCTGGCCGCCGCGGCCTCGAGAAGCACACGCCTGCACGCGCCTCGTCTCCTTGGTCGTACAGTCGGGCCGAGGTCCAAATTCGAGGTCGGTTCTGGGACGGCACCCTCATGTTTTTCGTGTTTTGTTGGATGTGACTGTGCATCCTGGGGGTGGGTATAGCCTTGGATGTTCTGCTCGTGCTTTGGCCGACGGAGGCCCGTGTGCTCCTGAGGGATGTCCGTCTGGCCCAGGCCCCACTACGACGGTCGTCTTGTCTGCCTTGCTCTGTCCGTCGTGCCTGCCCTCCTCGGTGCGGCAGCCGCGGGGCATATATGTTGTCTGGCGGGCTTCCCGCGGAGCCCGTTGCGCTCCTGCAGTGGAAACCCATGCCAAGAAACGCCCTTCTTGTGGGGTGCTCTGGGTTTCGATGCTTGTGCGATGGAAAGCGTGACGCTCCAACACCAGAAATCAATGGATGTCCTGGGGTCTCAGGGTCGGGTTTCTTGTGGACGGCTTCTTGTGGACTGGCCTCCACTGTACTCTTTCCAGCGGCTGCGTGCTTTTTGGGATCCTGCCGTGCTTCGCCCCCAGTCGGAGATCGGTTCCGACGACCGCCTGCGCGGAAACCGCAGAGGCAGTCACAGGATGTGAAGAGCAGCGCAATACCAGGGGTGGCTGGCCGGCGCCCCGCCCCCGGGAGGCGAGCAGGGGAGAATCTGTGCGTTTAGGTCCTCTCTCCTCTTCCTCCTCCTCCGCCTCCTCCTCCTCCTCCTACTCCTCCTCCTCCTCCTCCTCCTCCGCCTCCTCCCCCTCCTCCTCCTCCTCCTCCTCCTCCTCCTCCTCCTCCTCCTCCTCCTCCTCCTCCTCGTCCTCCCCCTCCTCCTCCTTCTCCTCCTTCTCCTCCTCCTCCTCCTCCTCCTCCTCCTCCTCCAGGAGCAGTCGATTTGATTGTGTAGGGGTACTGCTGGCGGGGCTAGGACGAGGGAGTGGGGAGGAGGATAGAAAGAAGCGGGTGAGGGGGGGGGGAATATTCATCCTCATAGCGATTGGGCAAGGAATTGCTACCTGAAAACGGGATCACCGACTGGGTGCCCGTTGCGGCATTGCTGCTCTTACACGCGGGTGTGTTTCTCCTCTCTTGGCAAATCGGTCGCCTGAGTAAGCATGAGGGAGTCTGCTTGATGGGCACAGCATGTTGTAGCATCTCATTGACATCTGTTTAAGTGGTACCAGTGTGATTGGTTGTCGAAGTAAAGCAGCCTTGTTTGAGCCTAGGCCGGACAAGATCTGTTGGTTGTTTCGATACCTCGTTTTGAGTAGCATTCGTCTTCGCGGCCCAGCTAGTCGCCACTTGTAGTTATGGGTGGTTTAGCTGTCAGATTGACATGGTGAGCGGATGTTTGAGTGACTGCAATGGTTGGTCCACATGTGTGCCCACTCTCTTTCTTTTTGCCGAACATAAGCCTGTGCCGCATGCTTCACCATGTGTTTCACCATCCATCCCAGCTCGTCAGCCGCGTTCGGGTCCCCGACGATCTCGCCCGTCTTCTCCGTAGGGCAGGTATGTCGTGCCACAGGCGGGTGAGCTTGCACCCCCTGCCGGGACACAAGCCTTCCAGGCTTGGCTCTAATGGATTGCTCGGGGCTTCCTGGCCCCCAACAGCGGGCTCAACAGATTTGGGTCCATTCTCACGAAGGCCTCCAAGGAGTTGCCTCCTGACTCCTTCCCTCCCTCCTCCCCCCCCCCCCGGAGGCGCCACACCAACGACGTCATCCTTTCTTCTCCGTCCGTCCTCTTGCCCCCCCCCTCTTGTTTTCCTTTTCCCTTCTCTCTCCCTCCTTTCCCCGTCTCTCCTCTGGCACTATATGGCAGATGGCACAACATGTGATGGAAGATATGGGCACCAACAAACAATACGACGAGGAGTCCCTTCTCAAATATTAGGAGAGGGCTAGATATCCGGAAAGCCCGACTGCGAATGCGCGTGTTTCATCATCGGCATCGTCGCCATCATCATCATCATCATCATCATCATCATCATCATCATCATCATCATCATCATCATCATCATCAGCATCAGCATCATCATCATCATCATCATCATCATCATCATCATCATCATCATCATCACCATCATCATCATCATCATCATCATCAGCAGCAGCAGCATCATCAGCAGCATCATCAGCATCATCATCAGCAGCAGCATCAGCATCATCATGATCATCATCATCATCATCATCATCATCATCATCAGCATCATCATCATCATCGTCATCGTCATCACCAGCAGCATCATCATCAACAACATCTTCATCATCCTCATCAGCATCAGCAGCATCATCATAATCACCATCACAATCATCATACTCGCGATGCCCGGTGACGTTTGCCTAGCGACGTTGTGTATCGCGATGTGGTATCGTCTCCAGTGATGGTCTGCGCGGATGCGCACACTGTTAGCGTAGCCGTTGGTGTTGACGTCGGTGCAAGCGTAGTGCAAAGTGCTACGTCGTAGATCGCCGCGTAGGTGAACAGCAACTCAACAAACTCACTCACCGTGTATTCGGAAAGGCGAGTGGCTATCAGCAAATTTAGCCTGGTGAAGCACCCAACCACATGCAGTTGTGAGTACCGCAGTTATGGGTATCGTCTTCTGTGGAGCTCCCTTTGAGCCACGAAACGTTGTCCTGGTTTGGGAGAGGCATGCGAGCTTTGCCACTGGGGCCTTCGGTTGGGCTCCCCATGGGGCCACGAAGCGCTCTACTGGGTGGGCAAGGCGCATGCGAACTCCGCCACTGGGACCTTCGGTGGAGCTCCCTATGGGCCATTAAACGCTGTACTGGTTGGGGGAGACGCATACGAACTGCGCCACTGGGGCCTTTGGTGGATCTCCCCATGGGGTCACGAAGCGCTGTACTGGGTGGGGGAGACGCACGCGAACTTTGCCACTGGGACCTCGGGTGGAGCTCACTATGGGGCGAGGAAACATTGTATCGGGTGGTGGAGACGCATACGAACTGCGCCACTGGGGCCTTTGGTGGAGCATCCTATGGGGCCACGAAGCGCTGCACTGGGTTGGGGAGATGAATGCGATTTTTGCCGCTGGAACCTTCGGTGGAGCTCCCTTCGGGGCCAGGAAACATTGTACTGGGTGGGGGATCCGCGTACGAGGCCCTCAACGACTCGGGTTTCAAGTGCAAGGGTATGGGGCTACCTCTCACGAGCAGAAGTTCTCGGGCCTGGTCTTCGACCGAGGGCGCGGGCGCATCTCGCTCGGGTGATGGCGGATGCGGAAGACCCGCCAGGCTCTGATATGTCAGGGTTCGCGGCGGTTCGCCTCGGTTTCGGAATTGACGAGTCTCGTCGGCCACTGGGCGGCGTTGATGCGGCGGCCGCCCCTCTGCATCTTCCAGCCGACCTACCGCTTCATCGAGCAGGCTGGCGACAGCCGCTGGCGTTTGCGGCCCGAGGTGGCCCGCGAGCTGCGCGTCGCTGCTGCTTTAGCGCCGTTCGCCCATTGCGGCGCGAAGCGCCCCGTCGACGGCGCGGTCTACTCCATGGGCGCCAGCGCAGGCGGCCTCGACCCAAGCGGGAGCTCGCCGGGTGGCGAAGCGGAGAGTCGACGAGAGCCTGGCGATGGACATTGCTAGCGTTCGCGGGCCCTGGCGGCACGGCGTCGAGCGCGCGGTCAACGCACCCACCCACCAGGGCGACGCCGACGACGCAGGCGCCGCCGAGAGCTCCTCTCGGAACCGTCCTCGGCCTGGTTTCGCGACCGTCGACTCAGACGTCCTCCTCATCCTCTCCCTGTTCTCCTCCTCCTCCTCCTCCTCCTCCTCCTCCTCCTCCTCCTCCTCCTCCTCCTCCTCCTCCTCCCCCTCTTCCTCCTCCTCCTCCTCCTCGTTCCTATTCCTCCTCCTCCTCCTCCTCCTCCTCCTCCCCCTCCTCCTCCCCCTCTTCCTCCTCCTCCTCGTTCCTATTCCTCCTCCTCCTCGACCGTGGGCTCCTGGCAGGATGTGGCCTTCGGGCGCCGGGCCCATCCCGAGAGCGCCCCGGGGCTGAAGGGGCGCGCCCTGCCCCTGGGCATCCGCCACAGGATGCGAGCCTTGCGCCTTCGAGGGCTGCTGCATCTCATGCTGAATGAGGAGGAGGAGGAGGAGGAGGAAAAGGAGGCGGAAAAGGAGGAGGAGGAGGAGGAGGGCTGCTGCATCTCATGTTGAATGACACACGCCGGTCGTTGAAAGTAGGTATTGTTGGATTCCCAGATCTCAACCTACTTCAAGACCCTTCCTACGTCAAGAATCGGCATGCGTTTGCTGTGTTTTGGTATTCTCTGGGAGGGCCTGGACCCAATCAACTTAATCCGCCGTCCTACTTCATGCTTTTACCTATTTCTTCCGACCGACGTGTACGCATTCGAGGGCTGCTGCATCTCATGTTGAATGAAACTTTTTCGCTGGCGTTGGGCCTTGAAACTGGCCGCTCCGCATCGCCGCTGCTCAATCAGACATAGCTTGAGGTCTGCAGCTACAGCTTCACGCACGACGTGTCCATAGCCGTTCGCTGGCCGCCGTCGGAGTGGAACACCTCCGACAAGAGGCCACGCACTACTACCTCGGGGCCCGCGCCCTTCGCGTCGGGCGCCCGCAACGTCGGCACGGCGCGGGTCAGCCTTGGCCCGGAGGCCGCTGCCGAGAAGGCCAGGCGGCCAACTTGGACAAGCTCTTCTGAGGCGGCGAGCTGGCGGAGACGGGCTCACGGTTGCCGGCGTCGGCACAGCGCGGGCTGCCCAGTGTGCCGAGACCGAAGCACAAGGGCTTACCTCTGGCTCGCGCCGCGCTATCAGGCTTTCGAGTGCACTCTCGGAGCACCCCGACGATGCCCGTCGGCAAGCCCATCGCGCGGACCCTGATCGGCATCGCGGCTCTGGATGGCGACGTCGAGTGGGCGGGGGCGCTGGCTAAGGCTTGGGACGGGATGATTCGGCTCCCCAGCGACCTCGCGAACGTGACGCCAGCGACGCTGGCGGGGCCAGGACGCGGGAACATCCGTGCAGGGCAAGACGCTGGCCCAGGAGGAATGGGTGCTGCTGCGCGGCGACGCTACAGCGCGGCGGCGCGCGCGGTTCGGCCAGCTGGCGAGCACATCTGGTGATTCAACGCAACGGATTTCAACAGCGAGTCCGGCCGCCGCCTGTCGCCGGTACCCCGGGCGTCCGGCATGATCCCACACCAGCTGCGGCACGTGGTCGCCGCTGAACGCATGAGCTTGAAGGAGGTGCAGGCGCGGCTGCGCCACACCAGCGCCCAAAGTACGACTAGGTATTCCAGGCGCGTGCGCTACCTCGCCGAGCTCGAGAAGGTGGACGAGCGCGTCGCGGCTTGGTCCGAGGTGGTAGAAGGCCAGATCGGGCCCATCCTCGATGAGCAGGTGGCCCCGCTGATGCCGAGCTCCCCTTACAAGAGTGATCCGAGGTTCATGCAGCTTTGCGTGGACTTGCCCGCGTCTGCCGCCAGGCGCCCGGACAAGCGTTGCTGGAGGTCGGCTTCGGCACTGGAGAGATAGCGAGAGCCAATGGTTCCAGTAGCTCTGAGCACAGCATGTGGATGAATGGTTCGCTTCTGGCTGACCCCATCGTCTTCCGCCGTTTTTTGGGCTGGATCTCTTCCCTTTGCGTTCGCGGGGTCGTCTTGATTGTGCCGAGGTTCAGTGAGAGTGAGTTCAGCACTTCGCTTGCCAGACTAATCCGCAGATGCCTGAGCATAGCTTGTCCGTGGGTGGCTGCTTTCCCGTCTGACAGCGCTCGCGCGCATTCCGCTGCACTCGAGCATCTAGAACAAATTGCGATGCTAGGCATTGTCTCGTGCCTCCTTGCAGGTTCGGTTGTAATCGCGCGAGCCACTATGATTGATGGGCCCTCGGTTTTTCGCGCGGCATTCCCGCAGACGACGGTGGCCCTTGTGGGCACTCCGCGCTCGCCCCCCCTCGCACTACCCCGTATGCGCATCTTTCGCCGCAACTGGCGAGATGGTTTTGCTCGTAAAGTTCCTTGAGGACCTCCAGGGTCTCCGAAAGCCTTCACAGTAAACGGATCTCGGCATGAAGCGGGTGCCAGCAGGGGCAAGTTGGGATCGGTGTGCAACGGTCAAGGCGCCGCTCCGTGAAAAACGAAGCTCGGGCTTGTTCGCTGCAAACGCGTCGGTTCAGCTGCGGTGAAGGTAGAGCCTGGCCATCGGGGGGATCACAGACCGATGCAGTTGTTTGTATCGTCCTGGTCTGTTTCGTTGCTTGGCCGCTCGGGCTCCGCTCCAACTCAAGCACGCACGCCCTCCTGCCACCCTGTGCAGTA
>CAUYUJ010000459.1:622079-634579 GCA_963575745.1 Prorocentrum cordatum
CTTTGGCCAGCAACACTCGCGGCGTCTGGAGCTGCCAGGCGTCCTGAAGCACCTCTAGGGGGACCGAGCGAGCCGCCACCATGCGCGCCCAGGTGCGGACAGGGCCCGTCACAGCTATGCAATCAGGATGTTGCCTCCAGGAGGGCTCTAGTCGCGAGGCCACCCACGTCGAAGACGCAGCAGGCGTCTTGGCCCATCCTTCCCTCACACGGGCCGTCATGCGCTTCACCAAGTGCGGCGGCGCGCTGGTAACCTGCAGCCCGTACGTCATGCCAGGCCCTAGGGACGGAGCGGTGATCTGCCTGCACTCCTTCGTCCTGAGCCCGCGCAGGCGCCGAAAACGTGGCATGCGCGCCGTCACCTGACGCACTCGCTTCCCAACTACACCGTAGCGCAGCCTCCTGCCGCTAGCGACCTCCATGCCCAGCACCTTGAGAACGGATACGGGCTTGAAGCCATGCTTCTGGACACGACGGGCGACTGCGGTGGCTAGCGGCATGTCCGTGGCCACCACCTTGGCCTTGGCCACCGCGATCGGCAGCTCCAGCTCTCGCAGCGTGTCTGCCAGCAGCGCCAGCATCTCCGCCGAGGCCCGAATGATGTCCACACGCTTCATGACAACCTGCAGCGTGAGGTCATCCGCGTAGGCGTCTAGACTACGAGGCATCCGAGCCGTCTCCTCCATGTACGCATCCAGAGGCTCCAGGAACAGCAGCTGCAAGACAAACATCGCGTCTGTGCAGCCTGGCAGCACGCCTTGAAGCACCGTCGCGGCTATGAAAATGTCCCTGCCCACGACAGCCGACGAGGTGCGTGGTACATGAGCAGAGCCATGCGTAGGATCGTCGTCGGAAAACCGTAGCGTTGAGCGGCCACAACGAGCTTGCGCCACGGTACTCGATCGAAACACTTGTTGATATCCACCAGTGCCGTGACCACTGCTAGATCAGGGTGACGGGCGGCTGCCTCTAGCCGCACCAGCCGCCTCGCCGCCACATCGACTGTGCACTTCTTCACTCCCATGGCGAAGTATGGGCGCGCGTGATCCCGTGCCCAACGCCGCACGTACACCAGCCTCAGCTTGGTCCACACACGGTAGACCGAGGGCAGGAGTGCTATCGGGCGAAAGCTTTCGCCTTCCTTGCTGAGGAGTACAATGTGCGCCATCATCATCTGCGTAGGCCACCGATGCCACGTCTCGATGGCCCACATCAGGTAAACAAGAAACGCCAAAGCCCCATCCCCCAGTAGCGAGATCGCCCGAGGAGACAACTTATCGGGGCCAGTACCCGTGCGCCAAGGAAAACTCCGCGCAGCGCGCCTGACGTCATCCACCTTCGGCACCGAGAGGTGGTCCGATGGCAAATCTCGAAGCAGTGCAGCCAATCCCCCTCCTTCGGAATCTGCTGGCAAAATATGTCCAACATCGAACTCAGGGTCCGCCCCACCAGCACCTGGCGCCGACGAGCCCAGGACCTTGCCCTTCCAGATGCCGCACCACATGTCCATCTGCCCGTCCGCGACCTCCTGTGCCTGAGACCGCGAGCGAGGTGAGGGTTGGATCGACGTGCTGGCGTCCAGCTCTGAGTGAGTCCAGCCCCGCAACTTCGTGTAGTTGAAGACCTGCGTAGGCGAGATGACCAGCGCGTCCCTGGCCCACTTGAAGAAAGCCTTGCGCCTGGCATCCGCAGCTGCCCTCTCCAGCAACTCGGCATGAGCATGCGCGGCTTCTGACGCCGCCAAGAAGAGTGAGGACGAGTGCGTGCGGCAATCTTTTGAGCCGATAGCTACGGACCTGGGGCAAGCAGCAGCCGCATCGAGTAGGAACGGTAAGCTCAGAAACAGCTCGAGACCACGCTCGGAGCACACGTCACGAATGCGTCCCGCTTTCAAAACCCGATGGAGCCTCTGAGCCCGAAGTCCGATCCCCTGTGGCCTATCCAAGGCCACGGCATAACCAGCTATGGCTTGTCCGATGTCCCTAAACAGCCTAGCCTCAGGCACACTGACAGGATTCCCGTGGGTGGGCAGTCCTCCTACGGGTCGCCAAGCATACATAGGGCCCTCAGACCTCCCCAGGTACCGCTCCTTGTCATTCACTTGCTAAATATGACACAAATCAGCTTCCACCATGGAACAGAAGGAACCGTACAACGCATCCAACCTAGGAGCAAGCTGACTCGTGTCGGAGGGCACCCCAAGCGCAGAATCCCCAGCGAGGACATCCAAATACGGCTGGGGCTCTGGGGGGCCCTCCAAAGGGTGACATCCCGCAAACTCGGGAGGGAGCCTGGGGAAGGCCTTGGGGCCCTGAAAGCAAAGCTGTTGCATCTCCCGAGGATGGGCCGAGAGATCCAGCAGGATGGGGAAGTGGGGTCTGGCCGCCCAGTCTGAGGCACAGCGTGGGTCCAGGCAGGCCTTCGCGAGAGAAGGACTGGCTAGCCAGAAATCGATGGCACGATAATTCCCCTGCGGCGAGCGACATGTGCCCTCACCGCTAGGCACCGCACACTGGGCAGGGAAGATGTCGAGGAGGCCTGTTACCTCGAGCTCGCTAGCCGTGGTGTTCCAGTCTCCTGCAATGAGAAACGGACTGGCGTAGTATCTGAGCACCTCCCCAAGGCGCGTCAGCTTCTGAAAATTGCGCGACAGGTACGCATGATCTGGCACGGATTCTACATACATTGAGCCGAGAATCACTCCCCCAGGTAATCCAAGATCTGCATGAACTGCCACACTCCACGCTGGTACAACTTCAAAACTCTTCGTGCCGTCGGGCATCTCCAACAGACGTGTCGATATGAAATCACGGATGAACAAGCCTACTCCCGCACTAGGCTTGCCCGACTCCAACCGACGGCACGCCGAAATATATGCCTTCCAGCCATGACGCGAAGCCCAACTCGTCGCTGCCTGCAGATCCCCAGCATCCTTACGCAACTCCTGGGCCGCCACGACCATGACGCCCACGGTGCTCTGCTCCAGGAACTGCCGACAGCTGAGCCAGCAGGAGCCATTGAAGGAGGCGAGCGTGATCTGCTTCTTGCGCGCCCTCCTCGGCGCACGATGCCTAGCCCACGTGCGCGAGCTCAGGCTGCGGTGGGCCTGCACTGGCCGCGGCTGCCCCGAGTCCTCCCCCAGGGGCGCTAGGGGGAGGGCGAAACGTCGTGGCCGCCGCTGGGGCCGCACTGCCCATGACCACGTCGTTCGTCGCGGGCGGCAGAGCCGCGGCGGGGGCCCCCGACGCCTGCGGCGCTGCCTCAGCTGTGGCCGCAGGACCACCCAGCTGTGGCGCCTGAGCAGCCTGATTGCTACTCGGCGGAGGAGGGCCCGATGCCGCGGCGTCTGCTGCCAATGCCGCGGCCCGCGATGCTGGGAAGGCCACCCCCATGGCCTGCACCTCGGCGTGGATCGACTGCAGCAGCTGCAAGCCCTGGCCCGATGCAACCGAGCCCTCCGCGTTGTTGATGAGCGTCTGGAGGTTGAGCAGGTTGGTGGCCACCGCCGCGAGGTCCATGCCCTGGTGCCCCGCCGTGGCGATGGTGACGGCCTTGCGCGCCTCCATGATCTCCTTCTGCAGCTCCTCCACGTCGTCCGCCAAGGTGCTGGCCTTCTGGCGCAAGGTAGCGACGCGCTCTTCCGCCTCAGCCAGCTGCTTGTCCACGTCAAGCTTCTCCTTCGACTTGATGGCGAGGCGATCCTGGGCGCTTCGCAGCACATCCTCTGGCGGGCGCGTCTTCCGCTCCTCGGCCTCCAGGAACTGGAGCTCCCAAGCGGCTGCGACGACCAGCGGGTGATCTTCGTCATACTTGAGTCGACGGAGGGTTGCGAGCCCCTTGCGGGCTCGAGCCACGGCCTGGGACTCCTCCATCTGGTCCCTAGCCCGCTCCGCCCGCTCTCCGCCGTCATCAGTGTCACGATCCCGACGGCGGCGGCGATCAGCCACAGCAGAGGCCGACCGCGTGCGTGCAGGTGCATCCGACCCCGCAGGCTTGCGTCCCTGCCAGTCGCGCCCACACTTCCAGCACGTCGACCTCGATGCGAAGTTGGTCTTGAAGCCGCAGAGCTTCGTCGCGACGCACGCCCACTGGCGATCCGCAGCTCCGTCAGCTCCTCCTGCGGCCGTTGCCCACGGGCGGGGGGTCCCCGCAGCGCCTGGCGCCATTGCGCCACGGCCACCACCGCCCGCAGTGTGTGCGCCGTGATGCCCAGCGAGGACGACGCGGGCGCGTGCCTGCCGCAGGAGCAGGCGGGCGGCCGCGCGCGCTCGGCGAGCCCGCCGATGCCACGCGGGCGATCGCGCCCGAGCGGTCTCTGGCGGGGAGAACGGAATGTTCACCGACGCCCGCTGAACACGGGTGACGGCTGGGGGCTGAGGCAAGCGGGCCGACCCCTCGGCCACGGCCAGAGCCACCTGGAAGGAGGAGGAAGTGGAGGCGGAGGAAGACGAGGAGGAGGAGGAGGAGGAGGAGGAAGACGAGGAGGAGGAGGAGGAGGAGGAGGATCCCAGGTGGTCAGCATGGATACAGCGAGGGCACTGGACCACGAGTCATTTGATAAGGAGTCAAGGGCCTGAAAGCATGTGGAGCTCCAGTCGCGGATTGGCCATTAAGACCACCGCCGCCGTCATCAGAGAAGTAATTCTCCAGGGTCTGATGAAGGCGCCTACTTAGGCAAAAACCTGAATCCCAGACTCCCGTCGCCATGATTTTTCATGACGCGGACCCGCAGATGTCTCCACCCATTCCCCAGGACCAGTTGTTCATCCCGAGACGTTTTTTGATGATCCCGGGGCCTGGCGAGGGCCCCCCCCGAGACCGAAAATTGCAAAGAATTTCCCGTCCCGATTGTTGTCATGCCCCGAGGGTTTCCGTTGCCAACGCTCCCACCGTTCATTGGGCGCGCTCCACGACTCGCAAAGTGCCCATTCGCAAAAAGGTCAGAGAAAAAAAAATGCCTCGATGTCATGGGTCGTAAATCCTCCCCAGCGGAGCCGGGCGATTTGCGAGTACAGTCAGACCGCATGGTAAGGATGGGCGACTTTCCAAAGGGTACCCTTGTATCCTTGCCTCTTCGATCCATCCTTGGCCACTTTCGTTGGCCACGCCCCGCTCGAGAGGCTTCGAGATGGGCGTCCAAGGCCCTTGCACCCTTGTCGCGCGTCGGGCCGACTGTAGGTGCTTTGCGTGCAGTGGAACGCGTTTGTCCAGCCGCAGGTCCCCGCCGCTGGCCGCCCCGTGCACGCCGCCAGCGCAGCCCGCATAGCCGCGCACGCTTTTTTGCAAGCGCGAAGGAAGTCCCTGTGGCACGGAGGGGAGGGCAGGGAGGCTCGGGCCGGGCGAAAGGGGGGGATTGGGAAAGGGGGGGTTACGAAATTTGCTGCATGCAGCTGGTTTCGGCCTCACCGAGGGGGCCATTCCTCGATACATGGCCGCCTCCCGCCTCCCGGCGCCGGGAGGCGCCGGGAAAATCAGCTACGTGAGGTGATTCTCAAACCCCCCCTTTGATATCCCCCCCTTTCGCCCGACCCGAGAGGCGGAGGGCGGGGAAGGGGCCCGGACCCCAGACCCCCGACGTCATGGTGCTTTGTCACAAACGTCGACTGTGAGAGGTCTCGTCCCAGTCCCCGGGACCAGCTCTTCATCCTGGGTCGTTTTTTTGGGCGGTCCCGAGGGCCGGTGAGGGCCTCCAGGAGGCCGGAAGTACGAAAGAACCTCCCGTCGTGACTTCTTCACTGCCCGCGGGGGGCCTGGGGAGGACGGGGAAGGGGGGGGGGAGGCGAGGGGGAGGCGCGCGCGCCCGAGCGCGGCGCCGCGAATTCGCGAATTCGTCGGGCGCCCCGGGCCGCTCGGCCAGGCGCTCGCGCAGAGCGCCCCGCCACGCGGCCGCGCGCAGACGCCCGCGGAGGGGGGGGCACGCCGCAGGCCGGCCCCTGGGCGCACACGCCGCCCAGGCGCCCCCCGCCGCCACCGGTGGCCCCAGCGGGGTTCCCCGGAGGCCAGGGCGCCGCAAGCCGGGACCCGGCAACCCAGACCCCCTGGGGCAGGAAGCCCAAAAAGTTACGACGGGCGGCTTGCCCGCATTTTCGGGCTCTGGAGGCCTTCCCCGGGCCTCGGGGCCGTCGAAGAACGTCACAGGATGAGAAACCGTTCCCGGGGCATGGGTCGAGACCTCTCAGGGTCGACTTTATGAAATAATCATGACGTCGGGGGTTTGGGGATGGGGCCGGAGGATCGCGCCGCATCGCCAATGCATCGGCGGTGCGGCTCGATGTGGAGCCCGATCTTCTCCACGCCGACGTCGCCGACGCATCGCCGACGTCGCATGATGCATCGCCGATGCATCGGTGATGCATCGTCGATGTATCGGCGATGCGGCGCGATCTTCCGACCCCATCTACTCCGACCCCATCTAGAAGGCCTCTATGAAGGCTCTAGCTCCGTAGCCTGTATGTGACAATAATCGCCTCCTCCTTTGATCCGCTGGGAGGTTGGGCACGTTCCGTCGGCACGGGTGGACACGGGGCTGGTAGAAGAGAAGGAGGACGAGGAGGAGGGGGAGGAGGAGGGGAGGGTGAGGAGGAGGGAACGGGCAAGCTCAGTCGGAAAGTCAATCACCCTACCCTTGAGAAGTATCCCATCCAGAGCAGCCTTGGCGGCGCGCACAGGGGGGGCAGCGCGAGAGAGGCGGCATTCTACGACGACGCTGGCAATGGACTCTGCGTCTCCTTGTGTTTGTCTTTGTCCTCCTCCTCCTCCTCCTCCTCCTCCTCCTCCTCCTCCGCTTCCAATTCTTGTTCCTCCTCGACAGCGGCGGCGGAGGCGGCGGCGGCGGAATCGTTATTGTGAAGGCCTTAACGCCTTAAGTACGGTCTGTGCTGCCGACCCTGAAGGCGGGACCTCCCCCGGGGACCCCGCTGGCGACCCCCCCTGGGACCCGCTTGGACCTCGGGGGGGGGGCGGTATTCTGAGCCAGGACCACCCTCCCCTCCCCCGGGACCTCCCTCCAGGACCCCCCCCCCGCAGGGTCCCCCCCCCCCCCTTGTCCTTCTTGTCCACAAGCGCGAAAGGGAGGGTCGCCGGGACCTCGCGGGGGCGCCGGGGCAATTCGACCCGGAACCCTTTCCACTACCCTCCCCCCCCCCCCGTACCCCCACTCTAACCCCCCTTGCCCGTCAGGGAGGGGTCAAGGTGAGGGAATCGACTTAACGGCAACGTTTTTTATTGTTCGTTTCTGAATTTCTTTTGGACTGGCGACGACGACGGCGACGACAGCCTTTCACACACGCCGAAGGCTCGGCGGATTTGCCGATTGTCGCTGGGTGTCGGCAACCTCCATTAAACCTTCGGCAGAAAATAATTGTTGACCAAATGGATAATGTGCATTAGTGGAGGGTGGTTGTATTATATACATACAGGTTACCTCAAAAGAGGGAAAACCACGCCGACCCCACCATTGGCTTTTACTAAGCGGCCCTGGGCGTTTGCTAAACGGCTTTGCTTGTCCGGGTGCTTATTCTGAGGATGATTCTCTGCTCTCTATCACCGTCGGCGTCAGCGTGGTTGTGGTCGTCGTCGTCGCCGCCGTCGGCGTCGCTGTAGGCGCCGTCGTGTCGTCGGCTTTGCCGTGGTCAGCATCGGCGCCGTCGTCAGCGTCATCGACGTCGACGTCGGCGTCGTTGGCGTCGTCGGATCGTTACCTCGAGGAATAAGAATATGCGTACGCATGAACTTTCGAAGGTCTGCGCGGATTTCCTGAATCGGCGCTGGGCGCTGGGCCCCCCCTGGAGGCGCGCCTTCAGCGCCGCCCCTGGCGCGCTCCGCGCGCCAGGGAGTCCGAACGTCGGTGTGCATCCATGCCGTCTGTTGTTCCTCGACTGCCCTCGGCGTCGGCTCCGCGCGCCAGGGATGGAGGCGGAGTTCAGCGCAGATCAAAGGGGTACGCTAGGAGAGGAAGAGGAAGAAGAGGGGAGGAGGAGCAGAAAGGAGGAGGAGGAACAGGAGTAGGAGGAGGAGGAGGAGGAGGAGGCGGAGGAGGGAGAGGGGCGGAGGAAGAGGGGAGAAGGACAAGCTAGGTGCGACCGCGCTATGTGACTCGGCAGGTAGCGCAGGGGTGCACTGTCGGGGTCGCGGCAGGGTCGTCCGCGGGTTCAGCGCATCTCGCGGCACGACCCTGCCGCGGACTTGCGACAGCGGTTCTTTATGTGTCCACGCCTGGTGGTCTTCCCCGACGGCCTGCGCTGCCCGGCTCCTGAGGATAAGAAGCAGTTCGGGCGTTGCGTTGAATCGGGCATGTTCTCCTACAGGAGGAATAGCCAAAAGCAATCAAAAAAAAGTACTGTGACGATTTCTCATTAGCGTTGACCATGTCTGAAATTTTGTTAACCCTTTATTGTTCGTCCAAAATCCGCCTGTGGGAGGACACGCCCGACCTAAGCGTTGCGTCGGCGGCGCGCCTGGGGGGCAAGCGAGAGGCGGCGAGCCCTCTCGGAGGGCTCGGAAGTCCTTCCTCTCGAGCAGTGGTCTGAGCCTTCCCCGAAGACACTGGAAATTTCTCAGGAGTCCAGAGGGCTTCTGAGGAGCCGCGCCGCCTTCTGAGAGGGCTCTCTCTTCCTCACTTCCCCTCCCTCGCTCGCCGCCGATTGCGTCATGGGGGGGCTATAACTTGGAGAGGGGGGTGAAGAAAGGTGCTCCTTCTGTGCACGGCGACTTCTGGTTGGGTTGGGGTGGCTTGGTGGGTGATCAAAGAAGCCCAGACGGTCGCAGTCGCCCTCCCCTTGCCGCCGGGCCTCCCGGATGGAGTCCGAGCAGATGGGGTCGGAGGATCTCGCCGCATCGCATCGGCGATGCGGCTCGATGTGGAACCCGATATTTGTTTCACGCCAGCGTGCCGTCGCATCGCCAACGTCGTATGATGCATCGGCGATGCATCGGGGATGCAGCGCGATCCTCCGACCCCATCTGCTCGGACACCATTTGGAAGGCCTGTACGCTTGTGGTCGCATCGGAACCATATTTTCAAGCAGTTTTCCAAGGGCACCCTTTCTCCCTGGCATCCTTCGGCCAACAGCCATCACTGTGATTAAGTCGGGCTGTACCGCTCCGTGAAGGATGAGAGCACTGCACGGACGAGTGAGTAGCATGCAATCGGACCAGGTTCTGATTTAGACATGGTTGAGTTGGCACGCCTGGGCTTCGAACGTGCCCGTGGACTAAGTTTCTGCCAACACTACGGCTACACGTTTGCCCCGCCGCTTTCATGCATCCTGTCCACTACTCGAGGTGCCCCCCGAGGACGCGAACCAGGTCCGCGTCGATTCTACCGTCTTTGCCGACAAGACCATGGCGAACAAGGACATGATTGTGTATGCAAGTTCCATTTTGGAAGAGCGGTAGTAATGGGCAATGTTCGGATATGTTGCACAATGTTGTTCTGGATTCCGGGTTATCCGTGTCCAAATTAGTGTTTTCCGAAGAAAGACAGGGTCAACGCACAGCATTGGAGGGAACATGAAAATTTGAATTATTGAGTTGACCAGGCGCACACTTGTGCCTGCCTGCACACACGCATGCACAGAGGCACATGAATGCGCACGCGTGCACTTGTATGTGCACATGCGTGCGAGTGTTGATAAAATCGTGAACCACATATCACACAGTTTCCTCTCGTGGTGTAGGCAGGCGAGACAGGTCCCCTAGCTTGACTCCAAGCCTTACCTCGCACCGCTCATCCCCTGGAGTCCTGGAGGGTTCTCCGACTGTGGTGTGGAAGAGTCTTGCAAGGTATTCTTGAGAAGGCGAAGAATCACCCCCAACCCCAGTCCCGACCCCAGTTTCGAACCCGCGATCCAGGGGGTCGGCACTGGGGGTGGGGGTGGTTTTTCGGGGTCCAGGAATGGAGAAAACCCACCCCCACCTCCAGTCCCGACCCCTTGAATCGCAGGCTCGGGGGTGGGCGTCGGGACTGGGGGTGGGTGTGGGTTTTCGCTTTTTCAATCCTCACTCAGTGGCCCGGACAGGCAGGCAGAACATTCTCGACGCATCAGATCAGCATCTTGAGAGTTGCGCTGAGTGTGCTGCGCACGCCGAGGAGCGGGAGGGCGCGGGATCGTGCGGAACTGGGGGGGGGCTGGTGCGCGCGGTGGTTGAGACTCGGGCGGGTGGTAGCAGGAGGAGGAGGAGGAGGAGGAGGAGGAAGAAGATGTTGAGAGAGGAGGAGCAGGAGGAGCAGGAGGAGGAGGAGGAAGATGATGAGGCCACACACATATATATAATGGAGGCTATATGTACGTATGTACGTACTTGCCCCTGACATCCGACTTCGCGACACATTGCAACATCGCGACACATATCGACCAAAGCACCGGACCCAATCTGTCTGCGCCACGTTTCAAACAGGATCGATCTGTGATGGTCCCGGGGCCCGACACCGGGCGAAATCGCCCGGCTCGAAAGAATTAAGACACCAGGATCCCAGGGGAGGCCCACGGTGGTGAGCATCAGGATGGGAGGAGGAGGAGGAGGAGGAAGAGGAGGAGGAGGAGTAGGAGGAGGGGAGGAGGAGGGGAGGAAGAGGAGGAGGAGGAGGAGGAGGAGGAGGAGGAGGAGGGTAGAGGACATGGGGGGCCTTTTTTCTTCACCCAACATTAGGGCCACTACCAACCGCCCGAGAGACGTCCGCGTTTTGTGCGTCGTTCAGGCTAGTTGACGTCACAGGCTCGCCTGCAGCAAAGGTCCCCGTAAACTGGAGCTCTTGGGAGCCCTTGCGCCCAAAGCTGTGGCCGTCGCTGGATCGTTTGCGGGCGGGAGCCTTGACGTGAAACCTGTCTGCGTCATTGGCTTGGGGCCCCTCAGGGGGATCTTCAGAGGCATCATGATGGGAGGAGGAGGAGGAGGAGGAGGAGGAGGAGGAGGAGGAGGAGGAGAGGAGGAGGAGGAGGTGGGAGGAGGAGGAGGAGGAGGAGGAGGAGGGGGAGGAGAGGAGGAGGAGGAGGAGGAGGAGGAGGAGAGGGAGGAGGAGGAGGAGGAGGAGGAGGAGGAGGAGGGAGGAGGAGGAGAGAGGGAGGAGGAGCAGGAGGAGGAAGGAGGAGGAGGAGGAGGAGGAGGAGGAGGCGGAGGCGGAGGAGGAGGAGGAGGAGGAGAGGAGGAGGAGGAGGAGGAGGCCAGTCCAGGCGCGTCGCGGGCCCCTCGGGTGCCTTCGGGTCCGTCCTGTGTGGCTCCTGCGCGCCTCCAGGGGCAGCCTTGGGGGCCTCCCAGACCGTCATGGGGCCCTCGTGGGCCCGAAGACGGCGTCGAGGGCTCTCTTGAAAAGGAGGAACGAGCGCGAAAGGCATGGGCAGACGGCCGTGCCGTGCTGCGGGGGCCTCTCGGAGCCTGCCCCGCGAACCGCGCGCGATGCCGCGCGAGCCCGCTGACAGGCGGCGCCCTCGGCGCCTGCGCGGGCGCTGCCGTCGGTGGTGGCGGACCGGCAGGCCCGAATGGGGGGGTGGAGCGGGGAGATCGAGGACTGTACCCCTCTTCCTCCTCTTCCTCCTCTTCCTCCTCTTCCTCCTCTTCCTCCTCATCCTTCTCCTCCTCCTCCTCCTCCTCCTCCTCCTCCTCCTCCTCCTCCTCCTCCTCCTCCTCCTCCTCCTCCTCCTCCTCTCCGTAGCCATTTGGGCTGAAGCGGAGGCGCTCTCGCGAGCGCCGAGGCCGCGCCGCCCCCGGGGTGCCCGCGGAGGCCGGGCGATGATGGGGCGAGGCGGGCGCGGAGGCCTGTCAGTCAGGCATGGCGCAGCGCTCGTCACCAGGGCGACCGTAGGCGAGGCCGCCGAGCTCCTGCTGCTCCTGCAAGCGGCGCGCCCTGCGGCGGAGGCGGAGCCTGCAGCAGCCACTCCGCTGGCCAAGGAGGCTGCTCCAGCCCGCCCCGCGCTCGGCGAACGCGCGCAGGCGCTGATGGGGGCAGCGGCCGAGCAGGTGGCCATGCTGGGCGCCCCAACGCTGGCCAAGGGGATCGCCGAGCTCCGCTCCAGAGGGCGGCGCATGCCGTCGGCCCTCGAGCGAAGCTGCCGCGCGCTGGATGCGGCTGGCGGCTTCCTGCGTCATCCCTGCGAGGGGGAGGCCGTTGTCGCCGCGCTAGAGGTCTGGTTGGCGGGCGATGGCGCCGAACCTGGTGGAAGGCAGCAGGCGGAGAACCACGGCAGCGGCGACCAGGAGAGCGGCGCCGCCAACGGCCAGAAGGAGAAATTGGAGGAGCTGCGCGAGGAGAAGGAGCAGCTGAAGCTGCAGCTGGAGCGCCGCGAGCAGGTGGTGAACGAGGTGCGCGAGATCGCCTACGGGGGCGCCGAGCAGTGCATGCAGTGCGTGGAGCTCGGCGCGGCCACTGGCGAGCAGCGCGTCGTGAACCCCTTGCTCGCGCAGGTCCCTGCCTTCCCCGTCCTGGTCTCGGGCCCCGACGTCCTGCCGAAGGAGCACGAGTTTTACGACGAGGAGGGCAAGCTGGGCATCGCTGACCGGCAGCTG
>CAUYUJ010000459.1:639579-657932 GCA_963575745.1 Prorocentrum cordatum
CGCCCCCTCGACCATGGTCACAGAACAGCCTTGGTGCTGAAACGTCCACTGGCCCCTCCTCCGCTCAGTCAGCGAGGGGCGCGCCCGAAGTGTGGCAGGTCAAGGGGCGCCTCCCCAGGGAAACGATTCTGGAGGGGGTCGTCGGTACCAGAATGGCTGGTCTGTCCTGGGACAGGGTTCAAAAGTTCCGCTACCAGGGCCAGGGGGGGGGAGGGCACATGGTGATAATGTTTGTCCTGGCCGCGTGGCCGCTGGGATAGCAGTTGGGCCGTCCTGCGAGCGCTGCCGAGGCGGAAGGTCCCCCGTGTCACTCCTAGCTGTCTGACTTCCGCTTCTGGGCGCGCGAGCCCGTGGCCGTTGCCGTGGAATTTCGGCCACGTTCGCAGGGCAGCGTTCCAGCAGTCCTTGCTGTCTCGACGCAGGTTCCAATCGCGAGCGGCGCCAGCGCCCCGATCCGGGCGCACTGAGGAACAGAGGAACACCGACCTCTCTCCCTCCACCCTTCGGCCTCTGTCTTCGGTGGGCGGGGGGGTGTCACATGTGCGGCAAGTTATCGCACTCAACTCTTGCGAGCGTCCAGGCTGGCACAGCATATTTGACAGCTGGCACCAATTCTTACGCGACCCCCAGATTTCTCGGGGTGAAATTTCGGGGGGGGGGGGCGATGGGTGTGCGTTGTCAGCTGGGCCCCCCCGCTCGAACGGGAGTCCCCCTCGTCGGGGTCCGATCAGTCGGACCCATACCTATAGCCCCTTCGTCGCCTTGGCTTGTCCCATTCCTCCTCCCTGCAGGTTTGAGCTTGCGCTTCTTGTTTCATCACTGCAGCGCCTCGTGCGCAGCAGTGCGCAACGCCGAGGCCACCGACTAGCTGGACACTACCATTCTCGAACACTGTGCATACCTTCTGGGGGCCCGAGGGTGCAGCAAGATTTTGAACCCAAGGTGGTCAATAAAGCCAGCCCGTGTTTGTGGCCACCCTTTCTAATCGGGGGAACGTAAGACTCGAGTAAGCCGGAACTCGGGTTTGCCGACGTTTTTTGACGAGCGAGTCTTGGGTTTTGACGGTCCAGGTGTCGTGGGATGTTTGTAGCGGGAGTTCGCGTCAAATTTCAAATTTGGTCTCGTCATTTTTATGATGGCCCCTACAGCTTTGCTTTTGGCAATGATTACATGCGCCATCTTGGCCTACTTCATCCACATGATACTCCTGGTCAATGCGCAAGAGGCTGGCGTCCAGGAAGTTCGCGGGAGACTCTCAAGACGGTTTGGTGAAGACAACGTCCTGAGTCGGCGTTTGTCGCAAACGAGCATAGCCCCGGCCTAGGAGTCGACGCCTGTCGTTTCAGAGCCGTGGGAAAGGCGTCCAATCCCAGCCACTCGAAACATGGAGACGCAGGCCTAGTGAAGAGTGAAGAGAGGTGGAGATGGAGGAGGAGGAGGAGGAGGAGGAGGAGGCTTCGGCGCAGCCATCGCATCCCTTGGGGGGCTCTCGTCTATCTGTCGGCGATGTGGCGTTTCACTGGCGGATCTAGCGGCGGTGTACAGTGCGGCTTCTTTGGTTGATGTGACTGTTTTTCCAGCTCGCGTCCAGTTGTTCAGTCTTGTCGCATTCCTGATCCGCAGCTTCTTCTCCGGGATCGCCGTGGTGTCGGGATCAGAGTGTCAACGTGCACCGAGTTTCTGGCGCGCAGGCTTTGACATGCAGATCGATCTTCTACTCCCCCGTTCCTCATTAGGATGCAACTCGTGTGGTCCGAAACTGTTTTTTTCCAGCTCGCGTCCGGTTGCTCAGTCTTGTCGCATTCTTGATTTGCCGTTCTCCGCAATCGCATGGCCGGGGTGTCGGGGTCCGCGTGTCAATGCGCACCGAGTTTCTGGCGCGCAGGCTTTCAACGTGCATGCAGACCGACCTACTTCCCGCTTGTTTAGGATGCAACTCGCATGGTCGAAAACCAGCCTATTCCAGCATAAGCCCACCTGACCCCGTTTATTCCGGCTTAGACAATGATGACAATGATGACAATGATGATGATCCCCTTGCCCCAACCCCCTCCAGCTCGTTTCCCCGCGCGCGCGACGCATGGCGGGGCCTTCCCGGCCGCCGCCGCGCCGCGCACGGGCCTTGTTGTGGACGTCGTTTATAGTTGCCTGCTGCTCTTCTCAGCGGTACCCTCCGCTTCACGAGTCGTCGGCACCTTTTGTTTTCAGTGGCTTGCTCGAAGTGCAATCCTTCGTTTTTTTGCAATCCTTTTTGCAATCCTGGGTTTTTTTGCAATCCTTGGTTTTTTGCAATCCTTCGCCCAATAGACTGGTAGTCCTACGCCACACCTTGAGGGAGAGGCTCATGCGTGGTCTCCACCCGCCGATGTGGAGGCTTGCACGTGCCCTGAAGTCTTTTGGAGGCCCGCAGGTACAGATGCCGAGGGCTATCTTCAGGAGGGGAAAAAACACACAGACACAATTATTCGTCGATCCTCCAGAAAATATTGGAAAACATATGGGAAGTGGGGGGGGGAGACAGAAACCCAGAAAATATGGGAAAATATGGGGAATCCTTGTATTTGTGTGTATTTATTTGTGTGTCGTGGGGCCCCTTTATATCTGGCCGGCTGGCTGGCACAGCGCGCCTTCGTTTTTGCATTGTCCTCGCGCGTCTGGCTGACTGACGTCTGTAGGTGGACCCCCAAAAAATGCCGGCCATTGCGGCGGGCGGGAGAATGCCGGAGATTGAGCGCCAATTTCCAACGTATTGACGGCGAGGTTGGGCTTTGGTTTTGTCGCCCTTTTGGACCCGTCGTGGCATTTTGTCGTGCTCTCGCTGGCTCGTCCGAAGCCCTCGTGGAGCCATCTTGAGCCGAAGGCTCGGGGATTCATGGTCAACCCGCGAAGCTCACAGCAGTGGTCGCAGGCTGCACGCGCGCATGATCGATGCATTTTCTTCTCGAGTTGTCGGGCGTTTGTACATGCGGCCCAGAAGTTTCGGGCTGACGCCTAGCACGAGGCGCCAACGCGGCCGACTGCACCGGCGCGACGTGTGCGAGCGGCAGAGCGATCTTGCTTGATGCTAGGCGTGCTGAGGCCGACGGCACCTCCGCCGCAATGATCTATTGCACTTGTTGCCGTCCCCCCATTTGTGTTCCCCCTATTGCTCCAGCCTGAGTGTGTTTTCAATCATTTGACCGTGGTGGACCCGCGGGGCTCTGTTTGGGGTGAGGTGTATGGATCGGCCATGCGCAGAGGGGGGTAGGGGGAGGTGGAAGGGCTTCTGAGAAGCGCCCCGAAAGCGCGGGCCTTATCTGTAGATATTGGGCCCACCCCTTCTAAGGAGCACCCTCCTAAGAAGCCTTCCCCCCTCCCCCTGCCGTCGGAGGCCTCTCCCCAGGACGTCGCCCCGATATCGTCTTCTGGGCCGCCGTGGCGGCCTCTCGAGCCGCTCCCGGGGCGAACTGCGGGAGAGCGAGGGGAGCCAGGTGGGAGAGGAGGCGCGAATTCGGTCCGCCGGAGTCTCGGTTCGCTAGAGTCTCGGTTCGCCGGGGCTCATTTCGCTGGGGCTCGCTTCGCCGGGGCTCGCTTCGCCGGGGCTCGGTCGCCAGAGTCTCAGGTCGCCCGACTCGATTCGCCCAGTTCGGTTCGCCCGGTTTCGGTTCGCCCGGGCGCGGTTCGCCCGACTTGGTTCGCCGGGGCTCCTTTCGAGCGAATCGAGCGAAACGAGCCTACGCCAGGAGGGAAGAGGGGGGGGCGCAGAGGGCAGTGGGCACGCCAGATTAGAAGCAGGCCTGCCAACAGGTGCTCCGCGATAACTTCTCATCTCCCGGTGGGCCCGCAGAGTCTCTGGCCACCTCACTCACCGAGCGTGTTCCGCTACTCGCAATGTGCCTACCCGCAAACGACCTAAACACAAACGTGCGCCTCGATTCAATGCAGCCTGTTTGCTGCGACGCCATGGATCCAGGCCAGTTGCGAGCAGCTACTTTGCAGTAGTGCAACGCGCTTGTTTGCTCACGAAGCTCACGGTCGCCGAATGGTGTTCTTTTTGAGTTCTTACAGCAAGAGTTCCTGTCGTGCGTATGCGACGTCGGGCCTGAGACTGGCACAGGTGCCTGGGCCCTGGAAGCGGGAGCGGAAGTTGGGAGCCCCCTTCTTGCCCGTCCTTCGCCTCCGACTCCTCAGCCCCCTCTTCCTCCCTTCGGGGAAAACGTAAGACTCGAGTAAGCCCGAACTCGGGTTTGCCGACGTTTTTTGACAAGCGCGTCCTGGATTTTGACGGTCCCGTGGGATGTCTTCAGCGGGAGTTCGCGTCGAATTCCAGCTCAGGTCTCGTCGGTTTTATGATGGCCCCGTCAGGCAAACCCGAGCACCCCGCATCCGAATCTTACGTCTCCCCGATCCCCCCTGCAGTCAAGACGCTGCACAAAAAACCTTTGGGGGTCGGGGGGGGCTCTCTTCTTGCCCGTCCTTCGCCTCCGCCTCCTCATCCCCTCTTCCTCCCTCCCTGCAGTCAAGACGCCGAAATAAAGAAAGGAAAACAAACTGTGGGGTCAGGGGAGGCGTTGGTCTTCGGGCCGATCCCAAGATCTAGGTCGGGGATCTGCTCGTGGCCGAGGCCCGCGGTGGCCAGAAGAACCCATTCGTGCCTTATGTAGCGCGATGACTGTATCCTCCTCCTCCTCCTCCTCCTCCTCCTCCTCCTCCTCCTCCTGCTCCTCCTCCTGCTCCTCCTCCTGCTCCTCCTCCTGCTCCTCCTCCTCTTTCTCTCTCTCTCTCTCTCTCCTCCTCCCCCTCCTCTCCTCCTCCTCCTCCTCCTCCCTCCTCCTCCTCCTCCCTCCTCCTCCTCCTCCTCCCCCCTCCTCCTCCTCCTCATCCTCTTCCTCTCTCCTCCGCCTCCTCCTCCTCCTCTTTCCTCCTCCTCCTCCCTCCTCCTCCTCCTCCTCCTCCTCCTCCTCTCCTCCTCCCTCCTCCTCCTCCTCATCCTCATCCTTCTCCTCGTCGTCGTCGTACAATCCTCCCCCCACCCTTGTAGTCAGGGAATGGATTTCACAAGACTGGTGTTCCGGTGGATCTAGCGAAGCTGCACGTTTGTGTGTCTGCCTTGTTTGTACTCATCCCTCCAGTCCCCACGAAACCCACTGAATTGCTTCCAGGTCCAGCATTCAGTTGGCAGATCGGTGGGAGGATTTCGGCGACGTCCCTCAGGAAATCGAACCATCGTGACAAGATGTGTGTATGGTTTTTGCGGCCACCGTTCCAAAGCCGACTGCTTCGTTTTTCCAGGAACAGCTTCTTTGGCTGGGGGGATCTGTTCTGAGCCCACCACCACAGTGCCGCAAAAGGCAAGGAGGTTACATGTATAATGGATCTGCCAGCTACAGTCGACCCGCATAGGAAGGATGGGCAACCTTCCCAAGGGTACCCTTGCATCCTTGCCTCCTCGGTGAATCATTAGCGACGTTCGCTGGCCAGCCTCGTTCGAAAAACGTTATCGTGGCCCTCCAAGGTCCTTGCATCCTCACCGTGCATCCTCATAATACGGGTTGACTGAATGATCTCCCAATCGAAAGAAAGTAATTTGAAAGTCGTCCTCTTCATCCCCCTCTCCCGTGTCATCCACTCCACCATTGCGTGCGCACGAACCGTCTGGATGCGGGGTAGGATTTGATAATACGCGAGGCGCAACAAATCCATCTCACGAGGGAGAGGCAGCGATGACTAGATGTGCGCGAACGCTCTTCTGCTGAGGATGTGCGAGATTCGGGCTTCACTATTTCCTCCTCCCCCTCCTCCCCCTTCTCCTCCTCCTCCTCCTCCTCCTCCTCCCCCTCCTCTTCCTTCTCCTCCTCCCCCTCCTGCTCCTCCTCCTCCTCCTCCTCCTCCTCCTCGCTCCTCCTCCTATGTGGAGGTCCTCGTCCCCGTCCATCAGCCTCTGGCCGGCCGCCGGGGCCACAGCTCGGGGCCCCGGCGGCCGCAGGGACGACTCCGGCTCCCCTCGGAGCCGCCGGCAGGGCGCGCTTGCTGGAGAGCACCCTGGGGCCTGGGGGCCGACAGCGTCGAGGAGCTCACCGGAAATCAGTATCGTTTCTCCGATCCCCATCCCCACCCCCATCCCCCTCGAGACCCCCACCAAATTACCCCCCAGTTGGGGATGCACCCCCAGAAACCCGGAGGGAACGGCCTCTATCCCCATCTATAGGGGGGTAAATCGGCCCGTGGGGCCCAGGCCACGCCGCTGGGGATGGGGATCGGATAAACGATGCTCAGGAAAGTGCAGTTCCCTTGGCGGCACGCCCAGGGGGGGAGGGGCAGCGAGCGGGTGCAGGCCTTCTCGGAAGGGTGGCGGGGCTTCCGGGGAGCCCCTCTGAGCCTCTGAGGCGCCATTCCTGTCTTCAGGGAAGGCCCAGGGAGCTCCTCAGAAGGCCGTAGGCGTTCAGCGCCTTCTGAGAAGGCCCGCTCCTTCTCACTCCCCCCCCTCGGCGATCGCCGAGTCCTCTTCATCTCTCCCTCCCCCCCCCCCCGCCCCCTCCCCGCAGCTCCTCGCTGCAGCTCTCTGCCGTGTGCCTCCATCTCGACCCGCTGCGCGCGAGGCTACGCCATCCGCAAGTGCACCAGCGGGGCGCGCCGCCCTGTCTCGGCCGTCTCCTTCTGCGCGCCTCGTGCGTGCTCGCCTCCCGGTGGCACGGTCGGGCCGAGGCACAGGATCGAGGCCGGCTCGGGGAAGGTGCCCGGATGTTCTTCGTGCTTGTTGGATGCGCTTGTGCAACCTGTGGGAGGGCACCCTCGAGTGATCTTATGGTCTGGGGTGTCTTGACCAGCGGAGGTTCTCATGTTCTTGAAGGGTGTTCTTCTGTCCTGGGTCCGGCCGTGCTTCTCCCCAGACATCCGGCTGCGCCAATTTGTTCGATGCGTGGGCCCCGGAGGTCTAGACCACTTCACCAGGGCCCGTTTGTCGTCTTGAATCGTTTTTTGATACTCCCGAGGCCCGGCGAGGGCCGTCACAGAGGCCGAAAACTGTATTTTGGGGGGGAGCGTCGGAGCTCTGGGTCCTGCTTGCTCCTCTCCAGGCCCCCCTTTCCCCCTCGCGGCGTCGCGGGACACTCACGACGGACGGAGGGCCTCTGGTGGCCGTCTGAGGGCTCCTCCGGGAGCCCCTCACCGGGCCCCCACAACGCCAAAGCGCGACTCTCGGGAGCCTTGAGACGGGGGGGGGGTCCATGCGAGCGGGGGTCAGCCAGAGCGCCCGATCTTGCAGGATCCTGCACGGCCAGGGTCGCATTGACCCGGGTTTGGGTGCAGGATCCTGCAGGATCCTTCGCAGTGACCCGGGCCTGGGCCTGGGTGCAGGATCTTGCAGGATCTTGCAGGATTCTGTAAGGCCTGATTGACCCGGGGCTGGATGGGTCAGACGATCCCCGACCAGCGCTCTGATACCATCTGATAGCATTGTATGCCAGAATGGGCCCCACAGGCCCCACATGTTGAGTTGTTCAATTGTGGATGAGGGAGGTACGTGCTGCAAAACGTCTGCTGCAAGCTGGTTAACCCAGTGGCGCAGTCCACTTAGCGCAAGGTCTGCCATGCAGGCTATGTGGGTCAAGCTATGTGGTGCAAGCTGTGTGCTGGAAGCCTTGCGGGCGCCCACCGGGCACCTGCAGGCGGCAACCGACCGGGCTCCAGGGGGAACCTCGGCACACCCGCCCAGTGCACGGGGCGCCCACGAGGAGCCCACGGGTTGCAACCGACGGGGCGCCAGGCAAAGCCTCGGTGTGGGTACATGGCCTCGGCGAGGGCGAGCAAGCTGCGGGGATTGTCGACCGCTCCCCACGTCCAAGTCAGACCTGAGGAAATGTTGGAAGGGGATCCTCCCAGGGAGTGCTGGACAAAAGCTCTCCGACACTTGGCTCCTTTGTTCTACCTCGGTCCCACATGTTACGTTCATCCCAGTGCCTTCCATAGTTTCCCTTGCCTTGAAGGACGCGACGTCTTTCTGAGTCCTAGCCGTGGTGTTGTTTCTGTTCGTTCAGATAGGGCCGTCGGTCGACCTGAACCTGCGGAGCGTGAGCGTGCGTTTGAGGCAGAAGAGGAGCAGCAGGATGTGGAGTAGGAGGAGGAGGAGGAGGAGGAGGAGGAGGAGGAGGAGGAGGAGGAGGAGGAGGGGGAGGAGGAGGAGGGGGAGGGGGAGGAGGGCGAGGAGGAGCAGGAGGAGGGAGCAGGAGCAGGGGCGGGAAGACGGGGAGCAGGAAGGGCAGCAGCAGGAGGGGGAGGAGGACGGGGAGCGGGGAGCAGGGAGCAGGGAGGGAGGAGGAGGGAGAGAGGAGGGGGAGGGAGGAGGGAGTGAGGAGGAGGAGGAGGAGGAGGAGGAGGAGGAGGAGAACCAGTGTATGCCCAAGACTCATCAACGATGTTAGAATACACCCTCCCTCCAAGCTCCCTTTCCACAGGGGTTCATTTCCACTGAGGGAATTCCCCCGCAGGGGGACCACCGCGTGGAAATCCTGAAGCGTGCCCAAACATTATTTGCAGGATATCAACGCCACGAGTTAACCTGACTAGCACGTCTTGGCGATTCCTGGGACTTCAGCACCGCGAATCAGCGTAGCGGTTGAGCCCTGACAATATTGAATCGCTCCAAAACGTAATTTCTGTTACTGTAACCATAAGAATCAGTGGAACTGTTGCAACTGTGTAAGAACAATGTGCGCGGCGCTAAGGCGAGAACCACATATTGAAATCGACCCGCCCTCATTCCGTGAAACTCTTTGCAAGTGTTTCGAACGCATGTGCGCGACGCTGAGGCGAGAGCCACATCTTGGAAACGACCCGCCCTCAACCCATTAAGCCCATGCAATTGTTTCAAGAACGAGAGCGCGCGGCGCTTAGGCAGGAGGAGGCGGAGGAGGAGGAGGAGGAGGAGGAGGAGGAGGAGGAGGAGGAGGAGGAGGAGGAGGAGGAGGAGGGAGGAGGGAGAAGGGAGGAGGGAGGAGGAGGGAGGAAGAGGAGGAGGAGGAGGAGGAGGAGGAGGAGGAGGAGGAGGAAGAGGAGGAGGAGGAGGAGGGAGGAGGGAGGAGGAGAGGGAGGAGGAGGGGGGAGAAGGGAGGAGGGAGGATGAGGAGGAGGAGGAGGAGGAGGAGGAACGGGAGGAGGAGGGAGGAGGAGGATGAGGGTGGGAGGAGGGAGGAGGAGGAGGAGGAGGAGGAGGGAGGAGGAGGAGGAGGAGGAGGAGGAGGAGGAGGAGGAGGAGGAGCGATGCGGCCCCTGGATCGCCGCAGGCGGAGGGGCAGGGCTACACGCCTGTGCACCCGAAGGACCTTCACCCCGAGGACTGCCGCGGGGCCCACCGGCAGAGGCCTGGGTCCTTCGGGCCCAGCGAGGCCGGCCCTCTTTCCCCTCGGGGGGGGGGGGGCCGAACTGGGTACGGAAGTAACGGGCACAACGCCCAGCAGGAGGAGGAGGAGGAGAAGGAGGAGGAGGGCCTGGGAGGAAGAGCGCGGGGCGAAGGAGGAGGAGGAGGAGGAGGAGGAGGAGGAGGAGGAGGAGGAGGGCGTGGGGGGAGGACGACGGGGACCTGGGAGGAGGATTCGGTACGATCGACATGGGTACGGAAGAATGGGTACGAAGACCGACAGCAGGTCCTGCCCATTCTGAGCAGGACTCGCTTTCGGCGTCGCGGCGGTTGTGGTTCATTTGAGACACAAGTTCGCCTGGCAATTGGCGGCCGCTGTCGGTGTCGGGCAACATTTGATGTTGGGCATCGGACCAATTTCTTCCGTGTCCAGTTCAGACGTCCAAGTTCCCGCTCCTTCTTGCCTCCTTCGCCTTGGGGACACGGGTCCTGAGGCAAAGCGGGTCCACAGGTTTTTCGTTGTTTTGGACTTCCCCGTGTTGTCGACGTGCCCCGGGATTGTCAGAGAACGGTTCGGGATGAAGACTATACGGCGACAGTGGCAGCACACGTTCTATGAGGCGCTGGTCCCGGACCGCACGGAGGCTGCGTACCGTCACCTCCGGCGTCGCCTTGACCATTGGGCGCTACCTTGCTCCCTGGCCACCGCGTTCAACGTGCCGTGGACGTCCTCAAGGACCTCTCCAACACCACGACGCCGCGCATCTTCGCAGCGACGTTCCGCACCCTATGCAGGGGCTGGACCACATCACGGCGGTCGGCCACGTGCCTTCTCCACTGCGGCCAGGGCGAGGACAGCGTCGAGCACTACGCGCATTATTCGGTGTTCCGCAAGTTTACGCGACAACGGTCACTGCTTCCTGATGTGGATCCGCCTGACAGGTTCCCTTGTCTACTAGGGCTCGGAAATCCTGCGTCGGGCGACCGCCATGTCCGTGGAGCCCGTTTCTTTATTGCTTGGGGTATGACGGGCGTCATGGCCCCCGCTCCCCCCCCTATGACGTAACGCTCCCCTCCCCCAGTGCGCTCCGGGCACTGCCGCCGTGCGAGTTGGGATCCGCGCAGGTGTCCGCGTAGGACTCCGCATAGGAGTGTGGTCCGCAGCCGTCGTCATCGTCGTCGTCGTCGCTCGTGGCTTGTCGCTCGTCGCTCATAGTCGTCGTGCGCGCGGACGCGGCTGAAGCCTGCTTTTTATATCGGGCTGATGACGGCAATCATCTAGGGGGGGTGGAATGGGTCGATGACGTCACGTTTCGCGCCAGCGCCGTCTGGGAATGCTCAGGAACGACGGAGGACGGGTAGCGCCAGCATGTAGGTGGTCATTTGCACCACAACGCCTGTGTACACCACAGTGCCTGCGTGCACCAAAGCGCCTGTGTACATCACACCGCCTATGTACACCACGGCAGCCGCGTGCAACACAGCGCCAGTTTGTGCCACCGTGCCTGCGGGCACATCAGGTCTTGTGCACACCACAGCGCTTGCGTACACCACATCAGCCGTGTGCAACACAGCACCAGTGTACATCACAATGCCTGCGTGCCTTGCAGTGCCCGTGTGCACCACGGCGCTCGTGTGCACCACAGCAACCGTGTGCAACACAGCACCACAGTTGTATGACAAAATGGAGCGCTTGTGGATTCCACAAAAGACAATAGATAATAATTCTTATGGGCAACGGAGAGAAGCTGGAATCTACGAGTCCTCCCGAGTCCGCCCGCATCACCCTAACTCCTCCCATCTGCGTCCAGGAGGCTCCAGTTGAATTGGCCGTCCGAGAACCAAGTGGACCGACTCAAGATGAGATGAGATGCGCACGTGCGCTGTAGCGCTGAGATGCGCACGTGCGCTGTAGCGCTGAGATGCGCACGTGCGCTGCGACGCCACCCCGCACGACAGGGGGTAAGGAGGAGGAGGAGGAGGAGGAGATGGTGGAGGCGGACAAGGAGGGGGGAGGGAAGAACGTCGCATCCGATTATCAGCATTTTCCGGGCGTGGCGTCTAGTTGTCCGCAGCAGATCCTCACCGACATGTTCCTTCTACCTGTCCTATCACGCAGGCACCGTGGTGTACAACAGCGTTGCGTTGCACGCGGATGCTGTGGGGTAGACATGCGCTGTGGCGTGCACAGGCGTTGCGGTGCACGCAAGCACCGTGGTGTACACAAGCGCTGTGTTGCACATGGTAGCTGCGGTGTACAAGCACTGTGGTGTACACGGGCGCTGCGTTGCACATGGTAGCTGCGGTGTACACATGCACACCGGCGCTGTAGTGTACGCAATCATTGTGGTGTACACAGGCGCTGCGTTGCCCACGGTTGTTGCGGTGTACGCAGGCGCTGTGGTGTACACGCGCGCTGTGGTGCACGCGAGCGTTTTGGCGTACACCTAGCGCAGTGGGGCATATCGCCACCTACATGCTGCTCGCGTCGTCGTCGTCGTCGTGGTCGCTCGTCGCTCGTCGCCCGTCGCGTCGCGAGGGCGGGCGCGGGGGGGAGGGGGGGGGCGTTACGTCATACCCCCACCCTCGCCCCCCCCCCATGACGCCCGTCATCGCCGAACTTAAAAATAACGCGCTCATGCAATCGCCTTGTGCGCGTTGTACACCGCATAGCGCATGTTACGACACGGGCATCCCGCACGCGGCCAACTGGACGATTTACTTCTTCAACGTGCGCACGAAGGAGTTCGTGGACACACCGGGGCCACGCGGGCACTCGCCAGTGCCCTGGCTGGCCGCCCTTAGCTGGCGCAGGCCGCCGCCGCCGCAGCTGTCATTTTTATGTTTGGTCTTCGTGTTGCACCACGTTTTCTGGTTCACCTTCTTTGCCTCCTGCTCCTTCCTCCACGCTTTCTTCGTGTTCCTCCACGCCTTCATCGTGTCCGTCCCGTACGACTGGCAGAGCGGTGGAGAGCAGCAGCCCGGCAACGAGCAGGTGCGCAGTTCGGACGGGCCACGGTTGTAACATGTACGACTCCCGACTTTTGCCCTGGTTCCGACCCCTGCCCCAACTCCAGCGCCAGCTCAAGCCCCTCGCTCGCGGCCACCGCCGCCGGCGCAGGCATGGGACTCCCGCAGCGACCAGCTCGCCGACTCCCGCGCAGACCTGCTCAACGGCAACGATTCCCGCACCGACCTACACACTGACGCCCGCGCCGACCCGTTCACCGACTGCCGCACCGACCAGCTCAACGACCCCCGCACCGGCCTGCTCGCAGCTGGTCGCCTCCCGCATCGCCCAGACTGCCGACTCCCATCCCACGCCGTCCCGCTCTCCGACTCCCGCACCGACCAGCTCACCGACTCCCCGTGCTGGCCAGCTCGCCGACTCCCGCGCCGACCAGCTCGCCGCCTCCCGCCCCGACCAGGTCACCGACTCACACAATGACCAGCTCGCCGACTCCATTGCCGACCAGCTCATCGGCTCCCGCACCGTCCAGGTCACCACTCGTGATTTGTTCCTGGACGCCCATCTGGGCGGGATCTGGGCCACTACCCCGGAGAGCCAGTGGCATATCAAAGATATCTGATCGTTGGCGCTGGATTGGATCATTTTGCAAACTCGGTATCTTCCGCCATTGATGTTCTTTTGGCTGCTTTGTTGGTGGCCCGAGAGTCCTGTGCAAGCAGGCGCAGGGGGACAGTTTCGTTAACACCGACTCCTTGGTTCTAGTTTGTTGCGTCCTGCTTCGGCGCACGGACGTCCAGACCGTTACGCCCCGAATTGCAATCGAGGCAAGCTGTGGGAACCTCCATCCCTGGTCCCTCGGGGTTGCCCCGGGCATACATACGGTTTGGTCGGGCCAGGACCCGAGGTAAGAGGACCCTGTTAGTGGTAGGGCCCTGGAGCCCTTGAATGGGGCCAGAATCACTAAACCAGGTTTGCCATAGCTGGTGTTTTTTTCGGGTGACGGCAATTCCGTTTAGTGGAATGGGACGGGGGGGGCGTCCCCGGTACAGATCATTAAACCAGGTCCCGCGAAACCCAGTTCTGCCAACGCCCGAATACATCCAGTTTGGTCGGGCCTCGCTGTGCAGGCACCCCCCTCGCACGAAAAAACAGGGAGGGGGAAAAACGCACACGACGTGTCATCACGGAGAGGCTGCTGCGCACGCGCAGTGCCCCCCAAAAAGGGGCCACGCTTTGCTGTGGCGTGCCGGGGCTCTCACCGAGCGGGGTCGGCGGCCGCACACGTCACTCAAGTTCGGGGGTGGACAGACCTCCTACCCTGACACGTCGATTGGTGAATTGTCCGTTTTCGGTTCTCGAGAGGGCGCCGCGGCTGTCATTTTCCAGGCTTGCGCCCGCCAGGTTTGGGCCCGAGGTCGTTTTCACTCAACCTCGTTTTACTAAAGGGAGGTTTTTCCATCCCCGACAAGTAAAAGAATACACGCGGGCGCTCAGATGATGTGAAACGTCGTGGTACGAACGCCAACTCCCGCGCCGACCAGCTCACCGACTCCCCGTGCCGGCCAGCTCGCCGACTCCCGCGCTGGCCAGCTCGCCAATTCCCAGCCCGACCTGCTCTCCGGATCCCGCACCGTCCTGCTCGCCGACTCCATTGCCGACCAGCTCACCGACTGCCGCAGCGACCAGGTCACCGACTCCCGCTCCGACCAGCTCACCGACTACCGCACCGACCAGCTCGTCGACCCCTGCGCCGACCAGGTCGCCGATTCTCAGGCCGACGACGGCACTGTCGAAGTGAAGGCATATTGCACGAGATGCCCACGATGTTGTGTCGCACCATTGGGGGGACACGACGTCTTTGGAGCATGAGTTGAAATGGTCAAGGCGGGCACCGACCCGGCATCATTTTGTCTTACAGTCTTTTGCCTCATCCACTTTTGCATCCTAGGACCCAGATACCGCCACACACACGCTCGCGCAAGGGACGTTTTCGCCATTGCTTAGGAGAACAAATATATGGCATTGCGTGCGCTAGTACATGCAATAAGGCGTACGATATCTTATGCTGGCCAAGGGCGGAGCGTCAGCTAAGCACGTTCCGCCCTTTAGTTAGGCGTTTGCCTGGAGAGATGCAGTCCGTGGTCCTCCCTTCTCGTCTCTTTCATCCCGTTCTCGCCGCCGCCGCCGCCGTTGCGCCTGCTTCCCCCGTCCCCCCCCCGCTCTGTGCACGCGTGAGGAGTTTTCACCGTAGTTACTTTGAGTAGGATGTATCGTTTGTCATTTGTGCCTTGCTGTTCTGGCACTGGCTCGCCAGCGGCTACCGCCTAGCGATCAACCCCCTCCTCCTCCTCCTCCTTCTCCTTCGCTCCTTTACTTCTGCTCGCAAGGGTCTCCGTGCGCAAGCCAATCGTCCTGGCCGATTTACGCACGCGCGAGTAATTTTGTGTTTTCCCCCCCCCCCTTTGCCTTTGCTTTCCTCCATCTTAGTGCGCCATCCTGCTTTTCTGACGCAGCGTCGTCTGGGGGCACGCCGAGCTGCGCCATATGTTCATCCGGCTTCACCGGCGCAACGTCGTTCGGGTGTTATGTCGCTTGGTGTCTGCCGGATGCCCTTCAAAGTCTGCGCTAATATTTGCTTGTTGGCGATGCGTTGCGGCGGAAAAAACAGATTCGGGATGAAGATCCGGTCCTGGGGGAAGGCCCCAGCGTCCAGGGCCCATTTCCTTCAGGGCCCGCTATCCCACTGCCACTTGTTGTTCTTTGTTTCCTCGTCTTCCTTCCCGCTCCTCCCTCCTGCCCGTCGTCATCGTGCTCCCCTCGATTATCCTTCTGCTCCTCCCCCTCGGTCCCTCCTGCCTCCTCCAGCTTCTCCAAGTCCTCTCCCTCCCCACGGGTGTAGAGAAAGAGAGAAGGAGAGAGAGAGACAGAGAGAGAGAGAGAGAGAGAGAAAAAAAAATAACAAAACGACATTTTTTACAATAACCAAACACATGAGATGGGGATAGAGAGAGAGGGAGTAGAGAGACAGATCGAGAAGGAGAGAGAGAGAGAGAGAGAACGAGACGGGAGCGAGAGAGGACGGGCGGACCAGCTTGGACTGAGCAGGAGGGTGGGCGGAAGAGGATAGCGTGGACTGAACAGCTACCTCCTCCCTCGTCCTCCCTTCCCCTTCTCTTCATCATCAAACTAGCTCCCCTCTGTTGTCCTCCTGCTCCCGCCCCTCCTCCTCCTCCTCCTCCTCCTCCTCCTCCTCCTCTTCCCCCTCATCATCCTCCTCTCTTGCTCTCCTCACCACCCCTCCTTCCTCCTAAGATATGAGACTTGCAGACACGTACACATGCATGGAAGGGGATATATATATATATAGACAGAGACAGAGAGAAAACGCATACTAGCTTGGAATGAGGCTTCTTCGATGGCTACCGAGTTTCACGGAGCCGCGCAAACAGACAGACCACGGCCTCATGAGCGCATGCTGCAAGGCTCGCGGACATCGTGGCGTTGACAAATCTGCAACTGTCTTGACATGGCACTGCTACGACGGATAGTGTGCAATTCTTGACGGGAGCTGAATAAGTGTGGACCGCCGATGGGGCCACGATGCGACGACGAGGACGGCGACCACAAGACTCGCGCGACAGAGGGGGACGAACGATAGTGGGCCGACAGGGGAAAACACTCGTAAGATGAGAGATGGAAGGATGGGCAAGGAAGAGGAGGGAGGAGGCGGAGGAGGAAGAGGGGGTAGATCAAGGAGGAGGAGGAGGAGGTCGGGAGGATCAGGAGGAGGAGGAGGAGGAAGCGGAGGAGCTGGAGGAGAAGGATGTCGGGAGGATGAGGAGGAGGAGGAGGGAAGGGAGAAAGCGAGGGAGGGAGGGATCACCGACCAGTGAATGATGCGCAAGGCCTGCACAATCACCACGTCTTTTTCCCGGGTGCGAGGCCTGGGGGGGTCCCGTGAGCACCTCGTCTGCCGCGCGCGCGCCCCTTTGCCGTCTGCTCATGAGGCGGCCACCCGGGCCGACATGCTGCAAGCTACTGTGATGACGACCCTACGGCACCACGATCAGAAGAGAGCAGCATTCGGCAAGAGGTTCCAATTTAGTCTCAGTTGCGACCGCTGCGTCGCTCGATCGAGTAGGACGGGGAAGGGGATGTCAGCAGAGGGGTAGGGGAGCGACAGATGGGGGGGGAGGCTCCTACACCTGATGCCCGAGACTGTGACGCGGGAAACCTCGAGCGCCGCCGTAACCAAAGAGACAGAGAGGGAGAGGCCTGTCCACTCTGTGCCATAACTCTCCCAGTCAGCCCAGGACTGGGTAGACCGAGGCAGGGCATATCACAAGAACAGGCCACCAATCTCAGATCTACATATGTTCAAGCGCGAAACGCCTCGGCTCAGGGTGGCGATGTAGATCCCCAGGTTGATCGAGCAGGAGCCGGAGAGCTGTCTGAGGCGAACCTGTCGTCCAAATGGGTTGCAAGCCTCTCGGTGCCAGCCCGTTGGTAGCATGCTGGTCACGCCATGCCGCCCGGGATCCCGCAGGCACCCCAGTCCAGGCGGGCATTCCGCGTGCCACACCAATCACATCCCAGAAATAACAGCTTGCAAGCACCGCCACACCTGACGTCGCTGAGAGGATCGGTAATCCAGTGACGCTCTCGATCATCGCGGACGCGTGGCGCTCGTCCCACGCCAGAACCTTCAAGGCGCGACCGTACTGAAGTCCACGCCATAGCGGCGAAGGCAACCAAAATGGCTGGGAAGCGCCATCGCCCATCTGGACGCCAATGAAGATGCCAATCAGAAGAGCCAGCCCGCAGCACAGAGCAAACAAACTTCGCCACGTCCGTCCTGGCACGGCCGTCTCGGCAGCCCTCTGTAGCTCAGGAGGTGTTCAGCCAGCCCTGCTCTGGAGCTGCGCGACCACTGCCTTGGTCACGTCCGCACGGCGGCTCGGGGGCGCCTCGCCGCCCTCGCCGCGGAGCTGCACGAGCAGTTCCTTGACCTCCGGCAGCGGCAGGGCGTTGAGTTCGCTGCCGATGGCCTCCCACGAAGCCGCATCGCCAGACACGAGAGGCTTGAGGGCGCCGTCCGAGACAATGGCTGTCTCGGCACGGATGGCGCGAGCGGTCTTGGGCGTGAGGGGGGCTGCGTCTCCGCCCCTCGCGGCGCCGGGGGCCCCTGGGAGGGACGACGAGACCTCCTCGCGCAACTTGGCAATGTCCGCCTGCCTGCGGAGGTCGTCCAGCTCCTTCCGCTATGCGCTGGACAGCGCCCCGGCTGGCCCACCGTGGTCACTGGCGCGACCGCGGTCACGAGACCTGTCACGTTCCTTGTGCTTTTTTATCCGCCGACCCCAGAGGCGTGTGAGGAAAAGTTCTGGTTCCCCACCATGCCCCTGCCACGCTCCGGCATCCCCACCCCATGGAGCCTTTGTTCTTGGGACCTCCCACCACGCCCTCTACCACGCCCCGGCACCCCCACCCCAGGGAGCCTCTGTTTTTGGGACCCCCCACCCCACCATCTCTCGCCCAAAACCGACCGACACCCCCCACCACGCTCCCCACCACGCCCCGGCACCTTCACTCCATGGAGCCTCTGTTTTTGAGACCTTCCACCCCAACCTTTCTCGCCCAAAACCGACCGACACCTCCCATCGACATCCCCCGGCTTCTGGGCTCTGTTCTTGGGACCCCCGACCCCACGATTTCTCGCCCAAAAACGACCGATACCTCCCGCCTCGCCCCCTACCTCGCCTCCACCCCCCCTCGACATCCCCAGGCCTCTGGGCTCTGTTCTTCGGACCCCCGACCCCACGATTTCTCGCCCAAAAACGACCGATACCCCCCACCTCGCCCCCCACCTCGCCTCCACCCCCCCTCGACATCCCCAAGCCTCTAGGCTCTGTTCTTGGGATCCCCGACCCCTACGATTTCTCGCCCAAAAACGACCGATACCCTCCACCTCGCCCCTCACCTCGTCTCCACCCCCCTCGACATCCCCCGGCCTCTGGGCTCTGTTCTTGGGACCCCCGACCCCGCGAT
>CAUYUJ010000460.1:2500-15000 GCA_963575745.1 Prorocentrum cordatum
TCCGCTTGCCTCATCCGCATCGTCCCCCTCCTGAGGCGTTATCAAGGGCGGCTGTCTTGATGTATCGACCAAACAGTGTCACAAAGCCTACGCCGTGCCGTCCCATCCTGCTCTTCCTCCTCCTCCTTCTTCTCCTCCTCCTCCTCCTCCCCCTCCACCTCCCCCTCCTCATCCTCCCCTCTATCCTCGAATGTGTTCCTCCTCATACTGTCATCCTCCTAGTCCACGCCATCGTATCTTCGTGCCTTCCTGCGCGGACTGAGGCCTCGAGGCAGAGGAGCAACGAGGAAAGCGGAGGACGGAGGAAGAAGGAATATAAAAGGAACGAGGAGTGGTGAGAGGAAGAGAGAAGAAAGAATGAGCGAAATAATAACGAGAAAGAAAAAGGAGTGTGGGGAGGAGGTAGGAGGGAGGAGGAGGGAGGCGGGAGGAGGAGGGCGGGGGAAGGAGGGACGCGGGAGGAAGGAGGGGGCATATAGCACAAGGGCCAGAGAAGACCCAGCACCCGCCGACGAGCCCACGAGGCGCTCACGCGGGCGGGCACCGGGCAAAGCCTCCGCACCACCCCCACCCGGCGCACGAGGCCCCCACGAGGCGCCCACAGGCGGGCACCGGTCGAACCCTTGGCACGTCCACTCAACGCGAGGCGTCCTCCCACTCCTCCTCCTCCTCCTCCTCCTCCTCCTCCTCCTCCTCCGACCTCCTCCTCCTCCTCCTCCTCCTCCGACCTCCTCCTCCTCCGACCTCCTCCTCCTCTTCCTTCTCCTCCTCCTCCTCCTCCTCCTGCTCCGCCTCCTCCTCCTCCGACTTCCTCCTCCTCCTCCTGCTCCGCCTCCTCCTCTTCCTCCTCCTCCTCCTCCTCCTCCGCCTCCGCCTCCTCCTCCTCCTCTTCCCCCTCAAGAGCCACTCAGTGCAAGCACCGCTCGGGGAATGCTCCGAAGGACCGCCTCCCCATCCGCGCAGCTGCCAGACACCGCCACGACGAGCGCGTACGGCACTGCGGCGAGAGCCAAACTTCGAAGGCTGGCTGCCCCCCTCCATGGCAGTGGTAAGATAGGATATTCTGAGCTGCGAGGAGTTCCAGGGCGAAACACCAGGACCGCCTCACCAACACAGCGGGTGATGCGACGAAAAGGAGCTGCCTTCTTTCGGACCTCATCGGTGGCAGGTCCCGTCCTCTGGACAAACACTGGCTTCGAATCGCTGGCAGGCGCCGTCCTCTGCGGAACACACTGGCCCAAGGCCCCTGGAGGGATCGGAGGAGGAAGAGGGCGTTGACGACGACGACGATGCCGACAACGACGACGACGACGACAACGGCAACAACGACGACGAGGACGGCGACAGCGACGGCGACGGCGACGGCGACCGCGGCGGCGACGACGACGATGACGGCGACAGCGACGGCGACGACAACCACGACGACGACGACGACGACGACGACGAGTGCGAGCCCATTCCCCCTCGACCGCCCACTCCGACGTCGCTTGGGGAGGCGGCACGTCGGGAAGCCCTCCTCGGCGGTGCACTTCAGCTGGCACTTCTCGTCCGCGTTCAGCACCCTCTGGCAGCGGTGCGTTATCTCCTGGGGGGGCGCCAACGCTCGCCGCCAGGAGAGAAATAGAGGGGCAACAGACCGCACTGACGCTAACATGCGGAGATCCACGCGGACCTTCGAAAGCTTGGTGAACGTTTTTGATTCGGCGTTGCGACACTGGGCGGAAGGGGGGGGAGGGAAAGGGTCTGGCTCCAGACCTCTGCTTAGTGCGGCTGTTTGCAACCGTGCGTCCTAGGGGGGAGAGACTCCACCTGCTCGAAACAGGCGCCCAAAACGGCCAGGATCCACTCCAGGGGGGGGGGAGGGGGGTTGCGAGGGCCCGCGCCGATCGGCAAAAGAATGAATAAGAAAACGAACACTTCTTTGTACCTTGTTGCGTCTTCTCATCAATGTTCTTCCTCGAGGCATGGTCCCTGAGGGAAAGAGGGCCGTGGACTTTGCGGCTCTCGGGTCGGACCCAGGGCCATCTGCGAGCCCCGGTGCGGCTATGAGCATCGTTTATCCGACCCCCCTCCCCAGCGGCGTGGCCTGGGCCCCACTGGCCGATTTACGCCCCTAGATGGGGAGATAGGCCGGCCCCTTTGGGTTTCGAGGGGTGTATCCCAAACTGGCGGGGTAATTTGGTTGGGGTCTCGAAGGGGATGAGGATGTTAGAAAACGTTTCAGGATGAAAAGCTGGTCCTGTGGTATGCCCTGGGGTCCAGGAGCCTCACACCGCCCGAGGGCTGCAGCGGTGCACGCTTCACCCCCCAATTGTCTTCTCTTCCCTCCCTCCCTCTTGCCTCCCTCTCTCCGTCCCTCCTTCATCCTACTCCATCGTCCTCCATCCTCCCCACTCCTCCTCCTCACCCGGCCATCCTCACCCTCCATCCTCCATCCCGCTCCCTTCTGAAGTACTCCCTGTCGCACCCCGAAGCCGGTCGAAAGAGCGGGCCGGGCGTTTCGCCTGAGATTCCCTCACCAGATATGATCCAAAAGCTTAAGACTTACAACAGTTTCGCGGATGGAAGACGGACCATTTTTTAAATGTGGCTCTCGCCTTAGCGCCGTGCACATTCGCCTCAGAAAATGGAAGACCTCACGAATGGAGGGCGGCCCGTTTTCAAAATGTTGCTCTGGCCCTAGCGACGTGCACATTCGTCATCAAAGTGTACAAGCCTTTCACGGACGGGGGGCGGAATGTTTTCAACATGTTCCTGGCACCTAAGCGCCGCGCGCATTGTCTCCCAAAACATGTGCAACGGTTTCACGGCTGGATGGTCGGTCCCTTTCCAACGTGTGGCTCTCGCCAAACCGCCGCGTAAATTCGTCCTGAGACTTGGCAAGAGTTTCAAGGAATACCATGGTTAACGTGCCAAAAAAGTATTGTGGTACGATTTCGGAACGCAGGGCGCCACAGTGGCGTTGATTGGCGGTATTGAAGTCCAAGGAAAAGGTGTTTGGGCACGATTGGGAATCATCAAGCCGCAACCTTAATGGTGATCCGCGGCGTTGAAGTCACAGGAAAGTTTTGGCACAGTTCCAGATTCTCAAACGGTTGCTTTCCAACGACACCCCTTTCATTGATAATGAATATTTGCATGGGTTCATGAAGAGGGAGCTTGGAAACTGGGTGTATGGCAATATCGGTGATGCGTCTTGGAGCTACACTGACCTTCCTCCTCTTCCTCGTCCTCCTCCTCTTGCCCCATCCTTCGTTTTCTCATCTTCTTCATCCTTCTCCTCCTCCTCCGTTCTACTCCATCACCCCATCTCTCCTCCCCTATGGCATAGTTACGCCTGTTTGGCCAGGCCGCGCCAATCTCGCCCGATGAGCCCACGAATAAGAGGAAGAGGCGGAAGAGGACCAAACTCCTCCATTTCACTACAGCCTCCCTTGAAGAACCACCACCGTTGGGTTTGCCGTTTGGCGGGGGCCCCCCGTTGGAAAAATACCTCGCGTCTTTCTAGCACATAATCACACGCACGAAACTCAATGAACACACACATTACCGCAATGTCCAACAATATCCTCTTTTCGAAACAGAACCGCCCCCCACCCGTGTAACTGTTTCACAAATTTGCATCGGCAGCCATGAATTCCAAAGCCGTTTCAAGCGACAATACAATTCTGAAAAAGTGCCGCCATGGACCCGTGCAACGCTACGTGCTTTGAAGACTGCTGTCGTTCGCCTCATATCAGTTCCAGGCGAAATCTCCAACAAAGCAACAACACAATCATGGTAAACGTTGCGTGCAGAAACGAATGCGCGCAACGCTGGGGCGAGAGCCCCATTCTGGCAGCCATAATTGCTCAACTCTTGATACGGTTTGAGCATGTGAGACGAATGCTCGCGGCGCTGAGGCGAAAACCCCACTTTGAAAAGGAACCGCCCTCCATCCGTGAAGCCTGTGCAAACTTTCCACACGAATGTGCGCAGCGCTACGGCGACAACCCCCCGTTGGAAAAGCGCCGCCCTTCCACCCGCCAGTGCGTGGCAAATGTTTGAGACGAGTCCACGCGGCACTAAGGCGAGGGCCACATCTTGAAAACGACCGCATCCCGCGAGGAGGGAAGCGTAGTGATGGTTGATGGGGGCGAAGAGGAGGGATGGGGGATGGCTGAGGAGAGAAAGTAAAAAACGGATAGGCGCAACAGTTCGGACAGCAGGTCCGTCCAGGCCCCGAGGCGACAAGCGCCGCGCAGACCGCTCAAAAGGGCCGCTCGAGGGCTCCGTCTGCGCACCCGCGGCAGCAGCGCCGCGTTCACACGCGCGCTGGCATGCGCGATGCGGAAATAGGAAAAAATGAAAAAGTTCAAAAACAGCCATAACATCGGAACAAGTGTTTTACCAAACCAGTCTTTATCACACTTGTTCGGAGCATCGTTGCCGTGCAAGCGCGGCGCATGATTGCGATCATTCACCGCCCTGGGACATCCCTCGCAGCGGCCCAGTTGTAGCAGGCGACGGAGGCTTGGAGGCCGCCGCGGCGGGGCGGCCCAGGGGCCACTGCGGGCCGAAAGGCTTGCCACGGGCCGCGCTAGGCCTCCTGCGCTCGCCGGAGCGGCCGAGCACCTGTCGAGCAGCGGGGTTGACTAGTCCTAAATCTGGCGCAGGCAAGACGCGAGCTGGTTGGTTCGCTGATGGAGCGCTCGGATACGGGCGATGGGAAAGGTTCCACGATCCTCTCATCCCTTGATGCTGACTGTTCGCCGCAGTGAGATGCCGCGTAAACTCCCGCCTGCGGTCCGTTCGCTGGGGGGCACCGCTGGCGCGGCGGCCGTCGCCCCTAGCCTCTCCGCCGAAACCCCGGCGGGCCGCGTGGGGGAACGGGTCGACGCGAAGGGTCGGGGGGGCCGCCGGCGCCCGACGCCCCCGAGCGGTCGGCGGCTGGCCAAGAGAGGAAGAAGAAGAAAGTGAGAGAGATAGAGAGAAAGAGAGAGAGAGAATGAGAGAGAGAGAGAGAGAAAGAGAGAGAGAGAGATGGGAGAGAGAGAGAGAGAGAGAGAAAAAAAAAAAAAAAAGAGAGAGAAAGAGAGAGAGAGAGAGAGAGCTGAGCTACGCTAAGTCACACGCCTAAGCGCGCGGGCGAGAGAGAGAGAGGGGAAAAAAGAGAAAAAGAAAGAGAAAGAGAAAGAGAAAGAGAAAGAGAAAGAGAAAGAGGGGGGGGGGGAAAAAAAAAAACATGGCTGCGCACGTCGGGGCGGCCCTCGATTCCGTTGCGATCGCCTAGAAATGGCTCCGAGGAGGGGGGCCGTTTGCTCCATCATCGCGCGGCGAGGCCCCATGCCCGAGCGGGTCGAGGTCCTCGCCGTCGAAGTCGTCCGGCGGCGGCGACCAATGGCCGTCGACTTCGTCGAAGTGGCGCCGTCTGGCGGGCCCCTGGGCCGAGGCGGCCCGCCGCGCGCACCTGCGCCCAGGCCCCCGGGACCGATGGCGGGCGGGCCCCGAATTGCGCGAGAGAGATCGGGCCTGGATTGCCCGGCTCCCCCGCGAGGCAGGGGGGCCCCCCGGCGCACGGCGACGGCCGCGCCGCGGAGGGCGGGACAGACTTGGGCCGCCACAGGGCAGCGCCAACCACGCCGCGTCGAGCGCTGCGGAGCCGCGCCCCCGGAGCGGCGAGTTCGCCAGCGTGGAGGTTGAGGGCTCCAGCTATCGGAGCGACGCGCTCCTCGTAGACGCTTCGCTACCCCGAGTGACTTCCCACCCGACTTTGAGCATGTCGGGCGCGTGGGCTCCTGCTAGCGGCCCGCTCGGGGCCCCTCGCGCCGCGGCGGTTCACCCAGGAGGGGGCCTTCGCGTCCGTCAGCGGCCGCCAGGTTGGACATGCGCACGCGCTGGTCGTTCCGCCATGGTGACAGGGCGACGCGCGGCAAACATCTCGGCCCGCTGCGGCCGACGGCGCCGAACGGTGCACGCTGGCAGAGTAGTTGAGCCGACGGTTCGGGGGAGAGTCTGCGCTCGGCGCGAGCAGGCGCCGCCCACGACAGCATAATCCCACCAGGCCCCTTGGTCGCCAGTGCAGTCCTGATGCGGGCCCTTTCTGAATCCTCCTGCGGCCGTCTCGGGATGGGCCGCGGAAGGTCGTCTTCGGCCAAGGCAGTACGTCGGTCGAAAAGGCCGGGGGTCTTCTCCCAGCAGGCCGCAGCGCCTGGCGCGCGGCGGGGGATCTGGGGATGGCGAGGGGGCTGGAGAGGCGGGGGGCGCGCCCGTGCGCTTCGGTTGACTCTGGGTGGATTTTCTTCGCGCGTCGGGGAAGGCAGCCCGGTGGCAATCGGGGCTTTGCGTCAGTCAGCGCAGCCCGATGTTCCCGCATCTACTGCACCTTGGCCCCGCGGGTTGCGCTTGCCCGCGCTGCTTCAGGTCGGTGCGCAAAGGCGCCCCCGCACGCTGCAGCGGGGCCATCCAGGGCAGCCGCATCGTGACCATTCTCGACTCCACTCGAGCCCTGCACAGTCAGACTGGCCCCAATCAAAGAGAGAGCGGCGCGCCGCGCGCAGGCAGGCGGGCCCGCCCACGGTCTTGAGGAAGAAATAACGACGAAAAGCTCAGTGTTCAGTGTGCGGCAAAACGACGTTCAAATTCAGCCTACCCCTTCTGATTCCTGGCCGCGCTTGCCCAGTTTTGGCCACGCGTGTCTACTGAGCCGTCGGCCCACCTTGCAGGGCGCCCGACGCGCCCCCCCTTGCTCCGGGCATGGCCTGGGCTCCACGACGGCACCTTGCAAGACCACTTGCGCGCATCACTTGGCAGGAACTGCCCTGCCAGCTTCCACTTGCAAGCTCTGCACTGCGCCGTCCAAACGGCGATGCCGACATCCTTCAGGCATTTGTTTGCGCCCCGGGTTGTAGTGTTGGCTCTTCAAAAACCCCCTCTCCATGTCGCTGTCAGCGTCCGGCAAGATGCGCCGTATAGCGCGCGCGGGGTGGCCCAGGAGTCGAACAGCCGCAACCTCGAACGAAGTGGAACATTTGCGTTCGCAAGCTCATCCTTGGAAACACAAGATTTCTCCACATCCTGCAAATCTTGAAATCATGTGTTCTTGCCGAGATATTTGGTGGCCGCATCGCACTGCAACAACTCAATGTGCATCAGATTGACCATGACGTGAGCGTCACCCGCCTCACCTTTCCTAGCCCGCACGTTCGCAAGTCGATTGGTTTCCCCAGGATATCGAAGCAAACCGAAATTCGCACATGCCGGAGCCACGTCCGCAAGCATGCGCTTCAGACCCGGCAAGGTACTGCTCAAAGACAGCACAACTTCTCCAAAACGCAAGCTCGTCAACCATTCACCATTCAGTGATAAGCCAAATACCTGTTCGTCCACGGCGCAATGACCGGCCAAGAAATAAGTTCCAACACCGCGTTGAGGAGTACCGGAGTCAAAAGGCCCCCGTGTTTTGAACACCTTCTAATGCAAAACTCGCGGCTTCGACAATCAAGATGAACCATTCCTTTCTGAGAAGAGTACATCTTTTGTAATCGTGCAACATACGGCCTCGGCATTCCCTGTCTCAAAAGCGCTGCCCAGATGCTGTCGCGCGAACTGATGTCGACCGTTTTTGGGAAGATCTCACGTGGAAATCCAAAGCGGCCTCCCTCATATGGAGATCTCACGGGGACATCTCACATGGAAATCTCGCAAGTTTCCTGAAGCAGCGCGCATGCAATAATATGATCCTTTTGTGCTGTACTCCGTACGAAACCCTGCCTCATCAGCACCTTGTGCCGCGTCCCAGACTGGCGTCACGCGTCGCCATAATAATATACTGAAAAAGCTTGTAGAATAATGGTATGATCGTAATTAATTGGGCGATAGTGTCCAGACAAGCGAGGGTCGCCGTCCTTGAACAGGACGATAATTGAAGATCGCTTCCAACTGTCTGGCGTCTGCGCGCGCGGGTCAACCATTTTATTTTCATTGACCAGGGTGGCGATCATCTCTGCAAGGGCGTCTCCGACACCCTTCAGCATTTCGTTTTTCTCTGCCTGCACTGTCCATGGCCTGTCATGCCGAATCTCATCGCACGTGGAGTAGCAGTATGTATTCACCGTCGGCAGCATCATGACCATCGATCGTTGAACAACTTTTACGTCGCGGCGCGACAGACGCAGTCCGCACGCGCGCTCAGGTGGTCTGGACCACGGAGAGCGTGAGTTAACCGGTGGCAGGATGAGGGAGCAATCATCGATGTTGAACACGTTTCACGGTTTTGGTATTGGTGTTAGGTCGGGCGTGTCCTCCGACAGGCAGATTTTGGACAAAAACAAGAATTGTCAAATAACGCTCAACAGTACAGATAATCCACAAATCGCCCCCTGACTAGTTTGGAACTGTCTTTGCCACTCCTCCTGTAGAGGGGCACGCCCGACTTAATATTGGCGCTCTTCTATAGGGGGCCGACGACGAGGAGCGACCGAGGAGGGCTCGCCCGCGAGAGGGGCCGCTACCGGACACTGGCCCCGGAGCCCGGGGCGTCCGCCGCTGCGGCCGGTGGGCCGCGCGGCGCGCGGGGCGCTCTCCCGGGCGGTGCTCCTTGCACCCTACCATGTTTAAGCTCCCCTCCCCAGAGATCCAGCGCATTGAAAAAATCAAGACGAAAGTTTTTCGCAATTTTCGGCCTCGCGGGGCCGTCGCCGGGCCCCGGGACCGTCAAAAAACGACTCAGGATGAAAAACCGGTCCTGGGGAATGGGTCGAGACTTCCAGGGACCCCGCATTGAAAAAATCGCGACATCGGATCTCTGGGTACCATGTCTGGACTCCCCTCTGGCGCCGCCCGAACGCGGTACCCTGGGATCCTGGCGCCCCAGTTCTCTTCGAGCCGGGCGCTTTCTCGCCCTCCCTCGGGCCCCGGGGCCCTCGCAGCTCGATCCCGGCTCGAGGAGTGGTGCAGACGGATGGTGTCTGTAGGGCTCTGGGCGTGACGTTTCCCACGATGCTGCAGCTTCTTCTCCGCTCCGACGGATCTCAGGCGTTCTGCGTCGTTTTTCGGCCGCATCGGTCTGCGAAGGTCCGTGGCCCGAGGCCACGCGAGAGCGGCCCCGTGTGGATGGGCTGCAGCGCCTGGGCAGCGCAGAGCTGCCCCGCGCCCTGGCAAAGGGGCCCTCCGCAGTGCAGCGGCTCCTGCGGTGCCCTTCCTGGCTCGCACGCCAGGCGATGTGCGAAGAACGGTGCAAAACACGTCGCCGTCGCCGCCGTCGTCGCCGTCGCCGTCGCCGTCGTCGCCGCCGCCGCCGCCGCCGCCGCCGCCGCCGTCGTCGTCGTCGTCGTCGTCGTCGTCGTCGTCGTCGTCGTCGTCGTCGTCGTCGTCGTCGTCGTCGTCGTCGTTGTCGTTCGTGTCGTCGACGTCGACGTCGTCGTCGACGTCGTCGTCGTCGTCGTCGTCGTCGTCGCTCGCGTCGTCGCCGCTGGTGTCGTCGTCGCTCGTCGTGCTGCCATCGGGGGCGCATATCCCAAGGCGGTTCAGTCGCCCGTTGTTGGGCAATTGTGGCGCCTGGGTCTCAGGGGCCCGCGCGCCTCCCCTGACATCCTGCACCCTCCCACTCCTTCCGACCAGCAGGCGGCTGATCTCGCGATCTTCTCGAGGGGCAAAAACCCCTCCCCCACATTATTCTGGAGTTTCCGCCCTAGCCTGCTGCCCCTGTTTCGATATGATGTATGTGTACTTCCTTGAACTATGTAAGGTTTCCATGAGTTTCGATTAACTCTTCCGCACCTTCTGGGGAGGTCGGGAGGTATGGAAGGCGGAGGTGGAGGTATTCGCATACACACACATACACACACACACACACGTGCAAACTTGCGAGAAGTTTTTGGGATCTGCGCTGGACCCTGGCATGCGGAGCGTGCTGTGCTAGGGGCGGCGCCGGGGCGCCGCCTGGAGATTCGGCGCCGATCCAAGAAACCTGCGCGGAGCTCCGAAAAGTTTCATTGTTTGAAGCTTCCTCAGGGAGATGACCAAACCAGCCCTCTGCTGGTCGGACAGTTTGGGAGGTGGAGAGTCCGGATCCCCGCGCCGCTCGTGACCTCCCGCGCCCCCGCGGCCTCCGAGCCGAGCGCCCAAAAGGGCGTGGGCCGCGCCCAAAAGGGCCCCGCGGCGGTGCCCGGGGCCTCCCTCGAGGAGGCGCAAACAGGGATTAAGTGCGCGTGGGTTGCGGTGGAGCCGAACAACCTTTCACCGTGCCCCGAGATCGCCGTTGACGCCGACGACGACAACGACACCGACGACGCCAGCGACGACGACACGAGCGACGACGACGACGACGACGACGACGACGACGACGACGACAATGGCGACGACGACGACAACGACGACGACGACGACGGCGACGACGACGGCGACGTGTTTTACACCGTTCTTCGCACATCGCCTGGCGTGCGAGCCAGGAAGGGCACCGCAGGAGCCGCTGCACTGGCCTCGGGCCAAGGACCTTCGCCGACCGATGCGGCCGAAAAACGACGCAGAACGCCTGAGATCCGTCGGAGCGAACAAAGTTGCAGCATCGCAGGAAGTATCACGCCCAGAGCCCTACAGACACCATCCGTCTGCGCCATTCCTCGAGCCGGATCGATCTGCGAGGGCCCCAGGGCCTGAAGAAGGGCGAGAAAACGCGCGGCTCGAAGAAAACTGGGACGCCAGGATCCCAGGGAAGACAAGTGAGCGACGAAACAGGAACGGGTCTCACGCGAGATGACGTAGCGGCCTTACGCGGTGGCTTACGCGGGCCATTGAGGACGAGCGCGCTTGACCTGACGCGGGTAGCTTGCGCGGCAATGTCGGCGCAGACGACCCGTTTTTTTGCGTCGCTCCGATTGGTCTGGGTCTCTGAGCGTGATTTTTCGCCAGCCGTCGCAGCCGACCGTCGCCGCCGCCCGTCGCCGCCGCGACGTTTGTCCTGGCGCCCGCGCAGCCCGCTCGGCATCCAACATCGTGCTCACTGCACCCCCTCGTGCTCACTGCACCCCTCCCGCCCCGCTGGGCCCACCCCCTGCCGGTCCGCGTCGAGGCAGCCGAGCTCGGCCGCACAGTTCACGATGCACTCCATGCCCTTGCACATCGCGTCGCTCTTGTTGTAGCTGGCCTGGATGGCGTCGTCGATGGCCTGGCTCGGCGGCGCCAGGCCGAGGGGGAGCACGCCCGCAGACCGCAGGGGCGCCGCGGCAGTGGCGTCCTGCAGCGTCCGCAGCGGGCCCCCGAAGGATAAGAAGTGGAGCGCGGCAGCAGCAGAAGCGTGAGACGTAACGGAGGCGGAGGGGGCAGTCGTAGACCCGGGTTCGATAAGAAGGGGGAAGAACTGCTGGAGCCCTGCAGCACGCATCGGCGGCACGACACACACCACTGGGAAGAATGCGGCTCACTAAGTGACCTCGAAAGCAAGAATTGTAACACATACCCGACGCAATCGTACTCCTCGTCCACCTCCTCCTCCTCCTCATCATCCTCCTTCTCCTCTGCTCCTCGCTCCCCCTCCTCGTCCTCCTCATCCCACTTACGTTCATCGGAGGTGAGGGGGTGAGATCGAAGTGGAACGGAGAGCCCCCCTACCGGGAAATCGATTTCGGTTTCGTGTTCGTGCGTGCCGTGCGTGCGGGCGAGGCGAAGCTGCGTGGGCGGGCGAGAAGAAAGTCTCCTGTGGCTGAGGCGCGGCCGACCAAATGTCTCCCTTCCGGGCGGCCGGTGGCCCGCGGTGTCCCGCCGGTGTCCCGCTGGTGTCCCGTGTGGCTGAGGCGCGGCCGGACCAAATGTCTCCATTCCGGGCGGCCGGTGGCCCGCGGTGTCCCGCCGGTGTCCCGCGGTGTCCCGCGGTGTCCCGCGGTGCCCCGCGGTGTCCCGCCGGTGTCCCGCGGTCGATGATGATGATGATGATGATGATGATGATGATGATGATCATGATCATGATGATGAGATGATGATGATGATGATGATGATGATGATGATGATGATGATGATGATGATGATGATGGTGATGCTGATGATGATGCTGCTGATGATGCTGATGCTGATGTTGATGCTGATGATGATGATGATGGTGATGCTGATGATGATGATGATGCTGATGATGATGAGGACGATGATGATGATGATGATGATGATGATCATCGAGTGAGATCGAGTGTGAGATAGATCGAGTGAGATCGAGTAAGATCGATTGTGAGATCGATTGTGAGATCAATCGAGGGAGATCGATCGAGCGAGACCGATACTGAGATCGATAGTGAGATCGATAGTGAAACCGATCGAGTGAGACGTTGATTCCTCCCCCCCCCCGAACCTCCTTATCACCCGAAGGGTGTTCGTATAGGTAGAAATATCAATATTCTTCTTATGATTACGACGACTACTACTGCTACTACTACTACTACTACTACTACTACTACTACTACTACTACGTCTTCTTCTACTTCTTCTTCTACTACGACGACGACTACTACGACTACTCCTGCTCCTGCTCCTAC
>CAUYUJ010000460.1:20000-40000 GCA_963575745.1 Prorocentrum cordatum
TCGTCATCAGCAGCAGCAGCAGAATCACTCCTCCACCCACATCTTCATCCTCCTCCTCGTCTCTACAGTCCTTATGCTACCATAAGGAACGCTGAGCAACCAACGAATGGACGAATTCTGGACACGGCGAGCCCCGACCGCACATAGGTTCCGCGACCCGGGACCTGGGTCCGAGGAACAGAGCCCAGAGTGGTCCGTACAGTGGAGGTCAGTCCACAAGAAACCTCCCACAAGAAGCCCAACCCTGAGACCCCAGGACGTCCATCGACTTTTGGTGCGGGCACGTCGTGCTTTCCATGGCAAAAACCATCGGAACCAAAGAAAACCAGGGCACCCTGGAGGCGAGTGGGGTGTTTCTTGGCATGGGCCTCCACTGTATGCCAGCGTCTTGGCTGTACACGTGCTCCTCCATGGGGAAGGCAACCGCCCCGTGGGTGATCAGTACCTGTTCAGGTTTCGGGTCGCGCACGGTCAGCCCCCCCAGGTAGGCCTAGCTGGCCCAACAGGCCCCCCGAGAAGTCCCAGCCGGCCTCGACAGGCCCCCCGAATAGTCCAGGGCGGTTGTTTTCATCCCGAATCGTTTTTTGAAGGCCCCGCGGCCCGGTGAGGACTCCCAGAGGCCGAGAAATAGCGACAGCCTCGCGCCGCGATCTGTTTCTCATGACTCGAGGGGGGCCTGCGCGCGCGCAGCCCGAGGCCTCGCCGCCGGCACCCGCGAGATCGGCGGGGGGGGCGCCCGGAGAACGGCTCCGCGCACTGGGCGGGAGGCGGCGGGCCTTCGCGTGGCCTGGCTCCTCGCCGCACTTGGAATTGTCGCCGCCTGCCCCCCGCCCGCCCGCTCGCCCGGCGGGGGCAGGCCGGGGGGAGGGGCCCGAGGACGAGAAAAGGCGGAACGGCAACGGCGGCGAGGAGGAGGAGGCGGAGGCGGAGGCGGAGGCGGAGGAGGAGGAGGAGGAGGAGGAGGAGGAGGAGGAGAACGAGGTGGAGGAGGAGGAGGAGGAGGAGGAGGAGGAGGAGGAGAAGGGAGGAGGAGAAGGGAGGAGGAGAAAGGAGGAGGAGAAGGGAGGAGGAGGAGGCGAAGGGCGAGGAAGCGGGGAAAGGAAAAGGAGAGAGTCGGCGCTCGCGGCAGTGCCGTGGCAATGCCAATATATTGGAGGGGGGGCGTACTGGCCGCTGCCGCCCACGTCTGGCAGCACGGCGAGGGCGCGCGCCACCCTCTCCACTTGGGCATCCTCCTCGTCAACCGCCCGCAGCGCTCGCGCAGACAACTGGCGGCCGCGCGCTCTGCCTCCGCGCTGCCACCTTGGGCTCTCCCCCGGCGGCGGCGCCGGCGGCGCGGCCGCGGCCGCCGCGGCCCTCCCCGGGCGCAGCGCCTCGCCGGAGGCGCTGGGCGCCTTACGGCGGCCAGCAGCGGTTCGAGCACGGCCAGCAAGCTCATTCCCTTGACCGTCTTTCACCTCAAACGTGCGGCCATCGCATGCGGCCGCGATCATCTTGATGTACGGGTCGGTTTAAGCCAAACTGGACAGTGGCAGTCAGCAGCGCGGAGGGGTCCACAGGGCCGCAGACCTTTGATCAATCGAGCAGGACAACAAAAAGTTTGCTATCTTGTCCGGCCCACGCTTACTCGATGTATCTATGCATTATGAAGACGGCGTCCCTGCCGCCCCGCTTCTTCCGGAAACCAAACTGGCTCGGCCGAAGGCGTTCCTCGGCGCCCCCATCTGGAATCCTGTTCAAAAGGAGAGCAGCCAAGATCTTGTAGCTCATTGCCAGAAGAGACATTGGTCTGTAGTTGACAGGCAAGGACTCGCCCCCTTTCTTGTGAATCGCGCTGGCCCTACTATGCCGCCAGTTCTGCGGGGCCCATTTCTGCTGCCAGCAATTGTTCAACAAGTCTGAGAGAACAACGCATGTATCGTCACTGCCACGAACAAATTTCCAGAAATCGGGCGGGACGTCGTCTGGTCCGGCTGCTCTCCCCGCCCGGGGCTTGCCGAGCACGGCGCGTAGCTCATTTGCAGAAAATCTGAGAAGTCCCCCGCGGGGAGGTCCAAATCCTGCTCGCGCCTCTGTCCGCGCGGAAAGGGCGGGAGAGGGCCAGTGCACATCCGAATGGTATGTCGCCATGGTCTCAGCCCTGTGCGCGCTGTCCACCAGGTCGCCTTTGTCGTCTCTCAGCGCTCCCTGGGGCTTCACCCCTCTCTTCTTGAATCGCGGGATGCTCTCCCAGCTTCCGTCTGCGAGCATGTCGTCCAACCAGGCTGCCCTGTCTTTGCGGGCGGACTGGCCGACCTGGCGGTTGAGCTCTTTCTCCCCGGCGAATTGGCGCGATGTCCGGGCTTGGTTTCGCAGCTCAATCAAACCAAATACACCCCTGCAGATCCAAGGCCTCCGTGCGTGAACTTGCCGGCTGTCTAGACAATGTTCGGCCGCTGATTCCAAGCATCGAACAACGCGCCACGCATGGTTGTCGACGTCTGGCGGCGGAGGCCTCGCCGCTGCCGCCTCGACAAATTAGCCAACGAAGTGTGCTGCCACCGACGGCCGTTGCAGAGACGTCGGGTCCAATCTCTGACGGTAACCAGTCGGCTCCGTCTTTGGGATATCTACGTCGAAAGGTGCCTGGACGAGAAAAAGGTGAAGCGAATGCAAGAGAGCGGTCCGATTTCACCGATCGAGCAATATGTTGCCAACGATCGTCGATAATGAGATGATCGATCTCTGCGAACGTTTCGCACGTGATTTCGCTCGTTGGATCCGTGCCCAAGTCATAGTACGTTACCTTTTCCGCCAGGGGTCGATCCAGGAATGCGCTCGCAACCACCATGTTCAGCGTAACACACTGCTCGGCCAACAAATGCTGGTTGCTCGTGGCGTCGGGGACGCACGCCGGGTCGCCGAAGGCGTGCGGGCCGACCACAGGCATCTCCTTGCAGAAGTTCGGCGGGAAGCGGGCGTTCATGTCACCGAGCACGATGACTGGGCCATGTGGTTTGCAGAGGACCACGGCCGCGTGCAAGTCCACACAGAACGAATGCCGGATGTCGAACTCGAGAGCTGATTGCGGAGCATACGCTGACACCATAGCAAGCGACCCTCCAGGCACACAGAGCTTCAGAGCAGCAGTGCGGTCGCTGAGCTGCGAGAAACCCATGGGTGAGTGACGACACCATAGGGCGACCACAAAATCTACTCCAGCATATTCTCGCTTCGCGGCCAAACCACCATATAACATAATCAAGCATCCGTCCTGCACGAAGTACGGCGCTCCAGCTATGTGCGTTTCCTGCAAACGCATAACATCGGTTCTTCTCTTCTTCATTCTAACAATGATTTGCTCCAGCTTTGTGGAGTCCGTGTCGATGCCCAGGCCCTCGACATTCCTAGAGGCAAAAGAACACACTTCGCTAGGACGGCACGGCTGCGACGGTTCAAAATGAAATGGCCTTCCGCGTTGATGTACAAACTCTGTCCGCATGCACGGTACATGACGGGCCCCCCGGGGAGGCCAAAGGCCGTCATGTAGTGAAACGGTCGGTGGTGAAACTCGTGGCTGCCGATCGCGTGGCAAAGCTATTAGAAAGCTCGCGTGGGCAGTCGTGCTGCCGCTGTTGATCTGCGAACCGATGTACCGTCGTGACCCCTAGTACGAGCCACCTGGTCCACCACGAGCGCCGGCCGCGCTAGGCTGTCCGCCTGGCTGGTGCCCCTCTTGCCCTTGCCCTTGCCCTTGTAGTTGGTGCCCTTCATGCCCTTCGAGGCCTTCTCGAGCAGCTCCGAAGATTTCGCGTGAACCTCTCTGATCTGCGGGTGGTCGTGCCGGTCGGTCCACGTCTTCCACTCCCCCTGCCAGTCGTAATGCACCGTCTTGTCGTCAACCTTCGCAGTCAACGCGTGCTCGCACCCTACCGTCACGACGTACGGGTCACACTCGCTGACTGAGATCGTGTACCGAACCTCCCAGTGCTCCTTCAACACCCGCTTCAAGCCCAGGCAGAAGTTGCGAGCAGCCCGTTCCGCCGGAGGTCGGTCCTGCGTGGCCCACACCTTCTTCTTGCCATTGGTGGGGGCTGCCGTGCGTAAGATGTCAACTGCACTGTCCCGAAGAGTCTCAGAGCAGAACTCTGCAAACAAAATGCCCGAAAACTGCCATTTGGAGTACGTCTTCGTGGGGGATGGGCCGTTGAGGTACGAGAGCTTGTCCTGTAGCCACTTCGTGGCCGTCCTAAGGTCCCCGAGCCCGTCCAAATTGCCGATGATCATGCTCACCGCCCGCTTGTACATGGTCTCGGAGGTCCGGTCCGGCAAGCGCCCCTTGTTGAGACCGCCGTCGCTGATCAAGTACTCCTGGATGCACTCGCGGATCTTGACCTCCATGGCATCCTGAGACGAGAACCGCATTTTTAAAACCACCCGCCCTCAATCCGTGAAACTCCTACAAACGTTTAAAAAGAATGCGCGCGGCGCTAAGGCGAGAGCCACATGTTGAAAACCATCCGCACTCAATATGCGAAAATGGTGTAATGTGTCAAGCTTTAGAGCCGTAAATGGTGAGGAAGTCTCAGGCGAAACCCCCGGCCCGCCCCAAAAACTGGCCTCGGGGTGCGACAGGAGAAGTTGTGCAAGGAAAAGGAATAGAGGAGGAGGAGGAGGAGGAAGAGAAGGGGAAGGAGGAGGAGGAGGAGGAGGAAGAGGAGGTGGTGAGGGCGGACGTGGAGGAGGAGGAGGAGGAGGAGGAGGAGGTCCGTAGCTATTTTGGCTCAAGCTTACGGCTCAAGTTTCAGCTTACCCCACCCGTTACCTGGGTGCTGCCGTCAACTTCTACATGTCGCGCCACGCCAACTGCTACCTAAGCACGAGACGACGGGTCCCGACGAGACCACGACCTCGTACGCAGAAGGACCTCACGGCCAGATCGGTGTCTGGGTCCAGGACTTCTACCCGCTCCCATTTACTCTTTCGGACGGGTCCTCGTCCAACTGCTGAACGCAATTACTCGCCAAGATGTCGCAGAACCAGAGCGGCGCCTACGGCTTCTACGTCTCCGACATCCAGGCGGCCTTCCAGCACTTCTACAAATACGCAGAGTCCAGAAACATACAAGTATTCAAAGCTACCTGTCCAGAGGCTACTTTATACCAATACCAGACGAGCGTGAGGGCATGGGGCCGCACTGGCAGAAGCCTATGCCATCACAGCGCAATTACTGGCCTACGCGCTCCAGCTACCTGGTCATCAAGACCGAAGAGTACACGGACACGACGATCTTCCAGGTACACATCCCAAATGTGGACAAGACGTCAGTGCCACAGTTACCGACCTACCCGACGCCCAACGTCAGCGACCTGAAGAAGGCTACGTCCCTACTCATGCATGGTCCTGCTTTCCAGCAGTGTTTACCAGATTGGAGCTCTACGACCCGCTCCACCAGAACACCATCTTCAAGAAAAACGATAACCTCGTCTACAACCCTACCAAGAACGGCGGAACCCGCTACTCCGGCCACTTCATCAACCAGTGCAGCGACTTCCAGGAGCGCCAAATAGTACCTTCTACAAGCGACATCAATTACCCGCCACGGTTGAAGATCTACGAGGACTCGCCATTTCTGGCTACTCAGGGTACGAAGCGTCGGCGTACTGACTGATGCCCAGAAGAAGCTGTACAAACTCCTGCGACAAAGTCAGCATCTTGTACTCCAGATTCCTCGTCTACCTTCCGTACAAGACGGTCCGCTAGGTCCTCTGAGGTCTGAGGGATACCTAGTCTCAACCAGGGAGCCCCAGAATGACCTACGACGTCACCCGTTGCACTCCTCCCACTTGCGGCCCACGGCGACCCCCCCTCTGCCCCCTCATTTAATGACGCCGCGACGACCTCCCTCCCCCCCTCCCCCCTCCCCCTCGCCGTTAGGGTCAACGCTACCCCGTCGGGGTACGGCGGAGGCGGACGTGGGGAGACAAGAAGGTACCGATACCGCTACTCCCCGGACCTCTCCCGGGGTGCGTTCTGACAGGATCTCGAGGCGAATCCAGCGGTGGCGACGAGGGCCTCTCAGGAGGCCCAAACATGGGAAAACGAGGGAAGGGTAGGGGTATGGGTACCTTTTCCTCTTCTGAGGACGTGGCCAAGACCACTTGAGCCGTAGCCACGTGTACAGGCAGCCCCAGGCGCCGTCCGTACACGGCCTGCCTTACGGCCGCCCCACCCCTTGCGGGGGCGCGCGCGCGCGGCGCTGATATCGAGGCACTCGCCAAGTCGAGCTGCGGAGGCAGGAGGAGGAGGAGGAAGAAGAGGAGGAGGAGGAGGGGGAGGAGGAGGAGGAGGAGGAGGAGGAGGAGGAGGAGGAGGAGGAGGAGGAGGAGGAGGAGGAGGGAGGAGGAGAAGGAGGGGGGGAGGACGAGGAGGGGGAGGAGGAGGGAGGAGGGGGAGGAGGAGGAGGAGGAGGAGGGGGAGGAGGAGGAGGAGAAGGAGGAGGAGGAGGAGGAGGAGGAGGAGGTGGAGGAAGAGGACGAGGAGGGGGACGAGCAGGAGGAGGAGGAGGAGGACGAGGGGGGACGAGGAGATGGAAAAGGAGGAGGAGGAGGCGGAGGAGGAGAATGGGAAAGAGAAGGAGAAGGAGAAGGGGAAGGAGAAGAAGGAGGAGAAGGAGGAGGAGAGGAGGAGGAGTAGGAGGAGGAGGAGGAGGAGGAGGGGAAGGAGAAGGAGGAGGAGGAGGAGGAGGAGAAGCCAGTGGAGATCGGGCGGACGGACGGACGCTCCAATGCGCGCGCCGGGGCGCGCGGTCCCTCCAGGGATGGAGCGCCCCGAGGCGCGCCGTGGAGCCGAGCAGTCGTAACTGAGTTTGGTGCGAGAGCGTGATGCGAGAAGGATGGGGGAGATCCAGCGCACTGAAAAAAACACTACGGCGGTTTTCCCATTTTTCGGCCTCGAGGGGCCCTCGCCGGGCCCCGGGACCGTGAAAAAACGACTCAGGATGGAAAACCAGTCCTGGGGAATGGGTCGAGACTTCCGGGGACCTCGCATTGAAAACATCACGACGTTTGAGGGAAGAGTTACGGTGGGGGCATTGTAAAACGAACCACTGGATAAGGAATCCAGGGTCTGAAAGCCAGTGGAACTCCAATCGAGGATCGGCCATGGGTATCACCGCCGCCCTAATTGGACAAGGAATCCTCCATGGTCTGGAGCCTCCTGGGCGCATTTCTTAACGAATGCCCCCACCGTAGCGGTTCAGCGCGAGCGTGATGCGAGAAGGATGGGGGAGATCCTGGCGTCTCAAGGATCATGGGCTGCGAGAAGTGGCGTGATTCGAGCCAGGCGTTTTTTAGCCTGGTCTCGGGCCCCGGGGAGCTCGCAGATATCGATCTGGCACGAAAAAAAGGCGCAGAGAGAAAGGGTCCCTGGCTCCAGCCGAGGTGACTCACGATGTTTCAATGTAGCCGCGCTGTCGAATCTCAGGGGCGGGGGAGATGGGGGAGAGGAAGGATGAAGGAAAGAGCAGGGGGAGAAGGAGAGGGAGAGGAGGACGAGGAGGGGGAGGAAGAGGGCCAGGAATAAGAAGACTAGCATAAGGAAGGAGGGGAGGAGGACAGCGACGACGACAAGGAGGGATGAGGAGGCAAAGGGGGAGGAAGGACGGGGATGGGAAGCGGGATGAAGGCAGCGAGTCAGGTCCCGGCCGCTCCGATGTTCCCCACCCGACTAGTTGTTCTCCCAGCAGAGCTCTCTAGTGTGCTCTTCGTTCCTCCGCCTGCAGCGGGCTCGTGTCGTGACGACCTCGGCGCTGGTTTCTGACACCGCGCGGATCGTTCAACCTTGAGCGATTAAGGCTTCCCGATGGAGAAGGACAGCTCGGCATCGGCCGAATCCGGGCCACTGGAGGAGTTCAACCTTGAACGCCCCAACTGGGGTCGCCGCCGAGTCGACACGACGCGGACCTACCGTACCTCGCCCTCAACTCTGGCAGCAATACGCCAGGATGAGATGCCACAGGCCAGCACCGACCTACACTCGGCAGCGGCACCCTACGCCGTCAGCTGCTCGGCCCACCCCTTGATGACGTCGAACGAGTTGCCGTTCCCGTGGACGAAGCACACAGACTGGCCTGTCTCCTTGTTCCTAAGGGATTTGTTCCCGCCAGTGGTGACGACCTCGACAGGAGAGTTCCCATTATTCACCATGTTGTGCAAGGAAAGGACCAGGGTGCCCGGGTAGTCGAGGGTCACCAGATCGGGGTTGGCGAGGAAGTACTCGTTCACCAGGCGGTTCTCGAGGCCCGGGTAAGTGCTGAGGCCAGACAACATATCGAAGACGTCGTTTGCAGGCCCCATGATGAAGCCCGCATTTGCATACTGGTACCTCGGCGGCTGGCTGCACTGGCTGTTAAGAATGCTGGCGCTGCAGTTCGCGTAAGTCTCCGCCCAACTATGCGACACGCCGTAACTGTCGAGTATGGAGCGCGTGCGATTCACAAGGCTTTCGTTCCACCTTTGATATGCCCAGCCCATGTCCGACGGATAAGGGGACACCTCCGCAGCCAGTACGATCTTCGTCGTGCTTCCGCTGGCGGCGACGAGGGAATCGTACTTGTACTGGAGAGTGGCCTCGTCGCAACCACCGTACAAGACATCGCCGTGAGAGTGCACGACGACCAACTTCTCCGGGTATCGGCTGATCCAAAACTCGAGCCACTTCCTGAGGCCGAACCACTTGTTCCTCTAGAGAACCGAACAACGGTATAAACATAAACTGTTGGATGTCCACGCGGATTTATGGGATCCGGGCCGGACCCACCCCTTCTGGTGCGCGGCGCACGCCAGGAGCGGCACCAGAGGCGCCGCCAGGAGGCTCCAGCGCCGATCCGAGAAATCCGCGCGGAGCTCCGAAAAAGTATGTTTACGCAGTTTGTTCGTCTTCGACCCTCTGCCACTCCCCCGGACCCTCTCCCGGGGTGCGTTCTGACAAGAGAAGCCCGAGGCGAGCCCAGCGGTGGCGACCTGAGTCTCCCAGGAGGCCCCCAAATGGGAAAACGAGGGAAGGGTAGCGATAGGCTGGGTACCTCTTCCTCGTCTGAGGTCCTCTGCCACTGCCAGACGGTCAGGTCGGCCGTCGGGTTCACCACGCCGTTCAGGTGCATGTACTCCATGCCTCCGACCGTGCCTCCGGTGCGGAAGCTCGAGGGCGGCGCCGGGGGCTGGTCGACGTCCTTGATGGCCACCGCGCCGACGGCGATGTTCGGGGGCAGACCGTCCTGGGCCTCGCGAACGGTCCCGAGAGAACTCAGCTTCACCTCGGTGGTCGAGTTCTCCAGGATGGGGTGCTCGCCCACGTACCTGGAGGAACAGAAGAAATACATAAGCATACCTGTACGACCACCCGTCGGGTGACAAGGAGGGTTCGGGGAAAAAGAGCCAACTGATGGCAGCCTTGGTGGTTGTGATGAGGACGACGCCGACGATGCGCCCTTGGGTTCGCGACAAGGCGTGATGATGATGCGCCTGCCGCCCGCAGACATATCGAGCAGGCGGTGAAAGAGGTCGTGCGCTCACCATCGCTGGAGCGGGTACGAACAGAACCCATGGATAGTGGCATCCATTGTGTTCGACTTCCTGTCGTTCTCACGATTGAGCTTACACGAGAACTGCGATCGATCGCAATATCATGATGGATTTCACATTAACTTCACTACGATCGTCTCACGACGATCTAAAGATACCACTGCAAATCTTACATTCGATCTATATCGATTTCACAATCGATCTCACAGCCGACCTCACGATCGATCTTACTCCATATTGCACTATCGATCTCCCGATCGATCTCACCGTTGATCGGACAATCGAACTCACTATCGATCTCATAGTCGGACTCACTATCGGTCTCAAATAGGTCACACGATCAGTCTCACAATCTATATCCCACTCAATCTCACAGCCGATCTCATGATCGATCCCACCGTCGATCACACTATAGATCTCACAAGCGATCTCACCGTCGATCTCACAAGAGATTTAGCGATCGATCTCACAACGGATCTCACTATCGATCTCCCCAACGATCTCACTATCGATCTCGCCGCCCTGCTTTGGGACTCTGGCTCCCGTCGCCCAGCTCCGGGACACGGAATACCGACGGGAAACCGACCAGACACCGACGGGACACCGACGGGATGCCGACGGGACACCGACGCGCCACCGACGGGACACCGACGGGCCACTCACTGCGCGCCGGGGGGGGGGGGGCGGACAACCGGCTGCACAGCCCCTTGCCACGGCGGCATGATTGCTCTCGCGCGCCCACGCAGCTTCGCCTCGCCCGCAGGCACGACACGGTCACGAAACCGAAACCGATTTCCCGATGGGGGGCACTCCGTTCCACTGCGATCTCACCCCCGAACCTCCGATGCTTTCGGAGGCCCGCGCGCATCTCTTTGGACGGCGCCGGCGCCGACCAATGGCACGGCTATACGAAGGAGCGACCATAGGTAAGAGTGACCTTTGGTGCGCGGCTTTCTAAGGGTGCGCGCGGAGGCCACACCCAGCCGCGCAAGCCGCTGCTAGCGCCACGAATTCTACGAGCGAGGGACCCCAGCGGGGTCGCACCGAAGGTCACTCTGGAGAAGGGTCACCCTTACGTGTAGCCGCTTGGCACACTCCGAGCGCCAGGGAGGGGGGGGCTAGCGCCGACCCAGGAAATCCGCGCGGACCTCCGAACATGCATGATCATGCCTTTGTTTTCCTTGTTCCTTGCGCACCTCAAAAAAAGCTCCAAGAGAAGCCCACAAACCTTACAAAATTGCCCGACGGGGGCTCCAAGACGTCTAAACAGGGCGACTGATCCGAAAAGGCTCTACGTGGTTTAAATTCTAGCTGGATGCATGCTGCTGAACGTCCCTGGTCAAAGCAACTCGCCTGGCGATCGTGTATGGATAGGCTGGTGGGGCCCCTCGAGGCCTCTAAGAGGCCCTCAAGAGGCGCCAAGATGGCCCCAGGAGGCCACCAAGAGGCTTCCTCCTCATCTTGTCCTCCTCCTCCTCCTCCTCCTCCTCCTCCTCCTCCTCTAACTCCTACTCCTCCTCCTCCTCCTCAAACTCCTTCTCCTCCACGGCATCCTTCCCCTTTCTCTCCTCGTTCCCCTCCTCCTCCTCCTCCTCCTCCTCTTCTTCTTCCTCCTCCTCCTCACAAGTGCCGCATGTGCGAGGAGGAGGAGGAGGAGGAGGAGGAGAAGGGGAATGAGGAGAGGAAGGGAAAGGATGCAGAGGAGAAGGATGAGGAGGAGGCCAAGATGAGGAGGAGGCCTCTTACCTCCTCCTCCTCCTCCTCCTCCGCCTCCTCCTCCTCCTCTTCCTCCTCCTCCTCCTCCCCTCGACGGCCCCACGGCACAACCAGACGCCACATCACCTGCGGGCCAGCCTCCCAAAGATGGGGGCCCGCCGCTCCGAGGGTGCTCGGTCCGCCTCCCCTCGAGTACCCGACGTCCCTCTCGACGCTGAACTCCCAGGGGATCGGCAGGATCTCCTGGGACGCCGCAGCGCGCGCGAGCGAGCGGCACGCACAAAGGAGCTCCCGAGGAGCGGCCCCCCTACAAGTGCAGGCGGCGCAGCGGGGATAAACAACGAAGGGAAAATGGCCAGCCCAGTACAACCTCCTCCTCATCTCCTCCTCTTCCTCCTCCTACTCCACCTCCCCCTCCTCCACAAAAGGGCAGGCGGCGTAGCGAAGATAACCAACGAAGGGACAGAGTCCAGCCCACTACAGCCGAAGAGCCCGACGAGCACGCGCGGGGGCCCTTGTCCCATGCGACGCACGCACGGACGTACGCATGCACGAACCTGATGCAGAAGGACAACCTAGTACGATATATCTTCCCTGGAGGCGTGCGTCCGACCCGAACATACAGCACGCCAGTCTTGCAGTACATCGTTTCCCAAGCGGCAAGGCCAGACGGCGCCCGTCACGGAACTTGTATATGCTGTCTACACATGGCATGCGTACGTACGTACATACGTACATACGTACATACGTACATACGTACATACGTACATACGTACATACGTACATACGTACATACGTACATACATACATACATACATACATACATACATACATACATACATACATACATACATACATACATACATACATACATACATATGCATGCATGCATGCATGCATGCATGCATGCATGCACACATACTTACATGCATACATACATTCATACACACATGCCTACTGACATACCTACATGCGTGTATACATACATACATACATAACTACATCCATGCATACACACATACATACATACATACATGCACACATACACACGCATATACATATATATACACGCATGCATATATGCATACACGCATGCATGCATGCATTCAGTCACACATAGTACATACATACCTACATACACACAATCAGGCATACATGCATGCATGCACGCACATACATACATACATACATACATACATACATTCATGCATACATACATACGTGCATGCATACATACACTCACACATGCATACACACATACATACATGCATACATACATGCATACATACATACATACATACATGCATGCATGCATGCATGCATGCATGCATGCATATATACATACAGTTGCATGCACACACATTTGCATTAATGCATGCATATACATACATGCATACATATATACATGCATGCATGTAACATGTATGCATGCTTACATGCATACGCACGTACGTCCATACGTACATCCACGCATACATACATACAATAATGCATGCATACATACATACATGCATGTATGCATGCATGCATACCCTTGGATGCCGAAGCTGGGATTTTGCTGGGCGGCGGGCGACCCGTGAAAACGGCAGAGGACGGGCCGCAGAGGCAAGGACACCAGGACCTCTAAATGAAGGCGCGCGTCCTTGCTGGGCGCGTTGACCGCCGTCGTCGTCGTCGTCGCCGTCGTCGTCGTGACGCCGATCTCCTGTCGATTGGCCAGTACCCGCTCGGCGAGCTCGACGACGAGGTCTCCACCCTCCGCCCGCGTGGCGGCCGCGGCCGCGGAGAGGGCGCCCGCAAACAGCGCTCTCAGAGCGGCGAGGGCCATCTACGCAGGACGAGCACGGACGAGATGCTGGAGCGATCAAAACGACGGCACGAGCCCAGAGGTGCACGGTTTCCCCCAGGGCCGTAGGCGACCCAAGAAGGAGGAGGAGGAGGAGGAGCAGGAGGAGGAAAAGGAGGAGGAGGGGGAGGAGGAGGAGGAGGAGGAGGAGGAGGAGGAGGAGGAGGAGGAGCACGAGGAGGAGGAGGAGGAGGAGGAGGAGAAGGAGGAGCAGGAGCAGGAGGAGGAGGAGGAGGACGAGGGAGGAGGAGGATATTGAGGAGGAGAAGGAGATGAGATGAGATTGAGGAGGAGGAGGAGATGAGATGAGATTGAGGAGGAGGAGGAGATGGAGGAGATGAAGGAGGAGGAGGAGGAGGAGGAGGAGATGGAGGAGATGGAGGAGGAGGAGGACGGGTCGCCTAAGCCCCTCGGAGAAACCCTCCTCCCAGAGGTCCGCCGCTCAAACCGAAACCTGTGGCGGCGGGCTTCGGGCCATTTTCTCGGTCGCCGCAGGCCCTCGTCGGGGCCTCGGGGGCGTCAACAAAACGACGCAGGACGCAGCACCAGCCCTGGAGCAGTGGTCCGAACCTCCCAGGGGCCCACGCGCCGAGGACGAGATCGGAGCGGCCAGGACGTCTGGGAGAGCACACGCCCTCGGAGGGCCGCGCGGAGGGATGCTCCCGGATCGGCACCGGGCCTCCCCGCCCCCCGGGCGCTGAGGAGGCCCCAGCGCCGATCCCAGAGATCCGCGCGGGCCTCCGGAAGAGTGTACCGATGCCGCTGCTCTCCGGACCTCTCCCGGGGTGCGTTCTGACCAGGATGTCGAGGCGAATCCAGCGGCGGCGACGAGGGCCTCCCAGGAGGCCCGGAACGAGGATAACGAGGGAAAGGGCAGAGGTATGGGTACCTTTTCCTCCTCCGAGTGTGTGCACTCGTGCTGTGTTCCTCACTCGAGATACGGTAGTTCGGCAGTCGAGGCGCTCAACACAGCACCTTGAGGACCTGGGGCCGAAACGGCTGGAAGGGCCCGAGAACCCCGAGAGCCCATCCTCCGCCGATGGACGAAGGAGCCTCGCCCTGGCATCCCCGAGCGCGCGTGCGAAGGCCAGTCAAGGGAGGAGGAGGAGAAGGAGGAGGAGGAGGAGATTGAAGAGAAGGAGGAGGAGGAGGGGTAGATTGAAGAGAAGGAGGAGTAGGAGGAGGAGGAGATGGAGGAAGAGATGGAGGAGACGGAGGTGGAGGGGAGAGAGGGAGGAGGGAGAAGGGAGGAGGGAGGATGAGGAGGAGGAGGAGGAGGAGGAGGAGGAGGAGGAGGGAGAAGGGAGGGAGGAGGGAGGAGAGGGGAGGGAGGAGGGAGGAGGGAGGAGGGTGGAGAAAGGAGGGAGGAGGAGAAGAAGGAAGAGGAGGAGGAGGAGGAGGAGGGAGAAGGAGGAGGGAGGAGGGAGGAGGAGGGGGAGAGGAGGAGAGGAGGAGGAGGAGGAGGAGGAGGAGGAGGAGGAGGAGGAGGAGGAGGAGGAGGAGGGAGGAGGAGGGAGGGGTAGACGCGCTGAATTAGCTGCAGGTTTCGTTGCTGCAGCTGGGGTTCGCGAGGTGCCGCTCGGAGGTCCGCGGCCACAGCGGTGGATACGAGAGCATCGGTCGAGGGCACCTCTTTGCCAGTTGCCTTCTCATTTTATTACTATTCTTATTGGGCGCGCCCACTGTGGTATCATTGCGTCGTGTTCCGCATCTTGATTTCCTACCAGACCACCCTAACCCAACCCGAAGACCCGAATTTCGGGTTGAGGGGGGTACGGGTTCCATACGTGCTTTTGTCCATGCTCCCCGACCCCACCCCTTCTGGAAATGGACAGCAAATCGGGGCCTTCGGGTTGGGTTGGGGTGGTTTGGTGGGCGGTGACACCTCCTCTTCCTCGTCTCTCGCGCCCCTGTGAAGAAAATGGATCCAGCGTATGTTCCTGCGCTCCTTGCCTCGCTCGGGTTCGCGGGGCTCCTTGCCAGCGAACGCGGCCTCAGCCGCTGACCCGGCAGAGGGGGGGCGCAAAATGGAACGGAAGAATCCATCGCCGACGGCACGGCAAAGTCCACCGCCACCTGGCCAGAGCGAGGGCTCCGCACGGAGTCCGAACGATGATTAAAACCAATACTCTACACGAGCGCACGAGCTCAAACGGTGGACCCCAAACGGTAAGTTGTTGCAAAGTGGATGTGCAAGCTCTGTGAAGCAAGCTAGGTGGTAAAAGCTATGTGGTGCAGCAGACGTGGCAGAAGCTAGAGGCCGCAACGGGCAGCAACGTGGCGAACCCCCACCAGACCCACCCAGCGCATGATGCGGCAACGAGGAGGCACCGGGCGGCAACAAGGCCAACCTCGCCAGACCAATCCAGCACACGAAGCGGCGACGAGGAGGGAACGGGCGGCGACGTGACCAAAATTCGCCGGACCAATCCAGCTAGCGCGGCAACCTGAAGCAGCAACGAGGCGCAACCGAAGGTGACGTGGCGAAACCTCGCCAGACCCACCTCGCGCACGAGGAAGCAAGGCGGCAACGAAGCGGCAACGAGGCGGTAATGGCGGCAACCTGGCGAAACCTCGCCGGACCCACTCATCACACAAGAAACGGCAACGAGGCGGCAACGAGGCGGCAACGACGCGAAACCTCGCTGCACCCACCCATCGCCAACGAGGCGGCAACTGGCGACAACGTGGCCACAACTCGCCAGACCAACACACGAGGCGGCCACGAGGCGGCAACGTGGCAAAACCTCGCTGGATCCACCTATCGTAAGAAGCAACAACAAACCACCAACGAAGCGGGAACGGGTGGCAACGGCCAGCAACGTGGCAAAACCTCGTCGGACCCATCCAGCGGACGACACAGCAACGAGGCGGCAACGGGCCGCAACGTGGCCGAATCTCGCCAAACCCAACGGGCGGCAACGGTCGGCAACGTGGAGAAACCCCGAAAAGGGCGGCCACGTGGCGAAACCTCGCCAGACCCACTCAGCGCACGAGGCAGCAACGAGGCGACAACGTGGCGAAACATCCCTGTCTCTGGGCCTACCCAGCGCACGAGGCGGCAACGAGGCGGCAACGACGCGAAACCCGTCGCACGAGGCGGCACTGAGAGGCGACGAGGCGGCACCGGGCGACAACGTGGCCAAACGTCGACGGAACCACCAACGGCACGAGGCGGCAATGAGGCGGCATCGAAGCAACGGACCCACCCAGCGCAAGAGGCGGCAACGAGGAGGCAACGGGCGGCAACGATGCGGAACCTCGCCGGACCCACCCATCTTACAAGAGGCGTCAACGAGGCGGCAACGACGCGAAACCTCTTCAGACCCACCCATCGCACGAGGGGGCAACGATGCGGCAACGAGGCCACAACGGGCGACAACTTGGCCAAACATTACCAAACCAACACAGCGCACAAGGCGGCAACGGGCGGCAAACGGCGGCGACGTGGCGAAAATTCGTCAGCCAAAATGCTTGGGCCAAAACGGCTACGGCTGATGGTGGTGATGATGATGATGCTGAATAAGACTGTGATGATGATGGTGATGGTGGTGATGATGGTGATGATGACGATCATGATCATACCAACGATACGAATAACCAGAATGATGATTACTCACTGCGTGGAGATCCCCATATGCGAATCCTTTCTTATACAGGTAATATTGTGTTTGGGATATTCCAATGAGCGTCTAGCCGTACGAGCCATATGCGCTTGTAGGGTAGTGCTGTGGTGAACATATGTCTATGATAGTTTTGTTATACAAACGCGTCTACGTGAGCGACGAGCACATGCGCGCGCAACTCGGCTGCACATCCAACACGTGTATACGTTCATCCGCAAGCATATATCAGCGCACCTTTTTTTGCCAAAGCGAAGAATTTATTGGCACTGCGTCGCAAGCACCGTGGCAGAGGTCTTTCGCTTGTGCCGTCCACACCAAGATGGGGCGACCCAGCCGAAGAACCCAATGAGGAATTCACACGGAATGCCGTCCGCAGCTGGCATCGGGCCATGTTTGGGCGAGCGCCTAAGAGAAACGTAGGATGATGGGGCGAAGTGAATACGTTCGCGCACTGGCCGCCCGCATGTGGAATCGGACCAGGTTTGGCTCTGCGCCAGCAACACCTGGTCACTCCTCCTTGACCGCCGTACGCAATGGGGAGAGCCACTCGGGACACAACGAAAAAACAGAAAACAAGCAAACCGCTAGAGACATCCCCACCACGGAACGGTGACGAACGGAGCCGTGAAAGCACCCTTGGCGGCTCCCCTCAGGTAGCTGAAACCAGCGCCTCGCCTGAGACATCCTCACCAGTTGCTCCCCAAGCGAAAAAGGCTGAGACAAAGACAAGCAAAACCACTTCAAACATCGCCACAAAACGGCCGCGAACGGGACCGTGCCATACCCCTGGCGGATCCCCTCAGGGGTGCTGAAAAAAAGCGCCCCGCCTGAGACATCCTCACAATCTGCTATCCAAGCGAAAAATGTTGAGACAGAAAGCAAGCGAACCGCTTGAGACATCACACAAAACGGCCGCGAACGGGATCGTGCCATACCCCTTGGCGGCTCCCCTTAGGGGTGCTGAATCCAGCGCGCCGCCTGAGACATCCTCACAATCTGCTGTGTGTTGAGTAAGCCAGACCATGAGAAGGTCTGAGTATGAGTAAATCTGGGTATGAATGAGTCTCAGCATGAGTAAGTCTGAGTATGAGTAGGTCTGAGTATGAGTAGGTCTGAGCATGAGTCAGTTAAGATGATCAGGTCTGAGAATGAGTAAGTCTGTGTTTGAGTAAGTCTGTGTATGAGTAAGTCTAGGTATGAGGAGGAGGAGGAGGAGGAGAAGAAGAGGAATGAGGAGTAGGAGGCGCCCAAGTAATAATAACAACCCCATCTTAGGATATGGGGAACAGCAACAACCATATTCATAATATAGTAGTCATACGAATAACACGCATAATACACCGAATCGTACCAATAGCATTAATATAATAAAACCGATGTAGTAAACCAATGTTTTAAAACATGATTGCGATGATGATGATGACAATGATGACAATGATGATGCTGCTGACGATGATGATGATGCTGATGATGATGATGGTAAGATGATGATGATGTTGATGATGATGATAATGATGATGAAAATGATGGTGATGATGACCATGATTGTGATGCTGCTGATGATGATGTTGATGATGATGATCATGATGATTGAATGAGGAGGAGGAGCAGCAGCAGCAACAGCAGAAGGATGGGGAAGGATGACGAGGAGGATCCATTGAATGAGGAACTGCTCACATGGAACAGAAAGGCAGAAGGTCTCTGGGAAGGCTCCGCAGAACCTCAAAGGGTGAACCGGAGGCACCCCCCAGGGGCAGTCTCCAAAAAGACGCGGAAGACAGGGAGAAGCAGGAGGCGAGGCAGGACGAGGAGAAGACGTAGGAGGAGGAGGACCAGAGCAAACCCAAGACGCATCAACGGTGCTGCAACCCTCCGCGAAACTTAACGCAAGTTTTGCCGACCCTCCCATCGCCCCCAATGTCAATGTTCAGTTGCGCGCGCGGCGCGGTGCGCGGACGCCGTCGGACAGTTTGAAGTCACGTGTCTCGGCATCAACGTTGAAATTTGGGGGTCTAGGGGCGCCGACGCGTCGCGGGAAACTTTGCGCTGAGGTTCGCGGAGGGATGTAGCCCCTCCCTCATACGGTCAGGAACTTTTGGACAGCGTGTCGCTACGGCGGCCCCGCGCCGCGTCGGCGCCCCGTCGGCGCCCCTAGACCCCAAAATTTCAATGTTGATGCCGAAACACGTGACTTCAAATTGTCCGTCGACGTCCGCGCACCGCGCCGCGCGCGCAGTTAAACATTGAAATTCCTCCAAACATGCCTTGAGTATGTCATCCTGGCGGGAGACAGAGGAACTGCCTTGAGTATGTCCGTCTAGGTCAAGGAACGCAGAGAGGTGCGATGAAACCGTTTGAAGACCTGCCCATTTAATAGCCCCATGCTGGAAAGGAGTCGCTGTTCGTCTGACAAGTGTTTCGCCGTTGTCCACTTCTGGCCACACTGCTCGAGGACACCTCAAGCAAAAGCCCCGTTTGGAACAGGGGCCGCTGTCAATCCAGGTGTCAGATTGTTTAGTGCACCTGGCCATACTTTCAGAACGGCTCATGCGAGCACCCTGGTTTGAAAAGAAACCGCCATAGATCTTTGTGGTTGCTGGACCGTGCACAGTGTTACCGCGAAAAGGCGATGTTGTTTCATGGCCCACTCTCCATGTGAACCTTGTGGTTTATGTTGCAACGGATGCTGACGGTGCTATAGCAAGCGACACTTTGAAAAAACGGCCCGCATTTCATTCTTCTACTTAATGCAAGCTTGTCAGACGAATGTGCACGGCGCTACAATACGGCAAAAAAATCACATACGTATTGACAACGGCCCGCCCTCCATCCGTGGAACTATTGGAACTTTCAACGTTATGATCTTAAACGGTGGAGGGATCTCAGGCGAAAAGCTCTCCATGCCCTACCGATGCGTCTGGTAGTGCGACGAGTAGTTTGATCAGGAAGAGACATGGACGACGACGACGACGACGACGTCGACGACGACGACGACGATGACGAGGGAGGACGGATGGAGGAGGCGGGACGGAGGAATGGAGAAGGGGGGAAGGGAGAAGGGCGGGAGGCGGGGGGGTGGCGGAGGAGGGGGGGGAGGGAGGAAGGGAAGGGGCCAGGGAGGGAGAGCGGGGGGGAGGCCAGAGGGAGGAGGTAGAAGGCGGGAGGACGAACGAGAAAGACAGGAGGAGGAGGGAGGGAGGGAGGCCTTGACCCCGCGCCCCTCCGTAGATGGGGCAGGCCAGCATGCAC
>CAUYUJ010000460.1:45000-72500 GCA_963575745.1 Prorocentrum cordatum
GTCACCTTGATTGCGCGAGGTGTTTCTGCATTCGTTGGCGGTGCACCGCCTTCGGCGCACGTTTCATCATATACCGTTTGTTTGGTCGCATTGGCGGCGCACCGCCCAGGAGGGGGGAGGAGGGGAGAGGGGGGAGGAGAGGATAGCAGAAGGAAGACGTGAAGGGCCATGCCATTTCCCTTCGCCACAATACGCTGCCCCTGTCCCACCGAGCGCTTCTGGAGGGGCCGCGGGGCGGGCGCCCCCCGACGCGCCGCGGCGCGATGGAGCGCGTCCAGGCTGCCCTGGGCGAGGCAGCCGCGGCGCTTGCAGCGGCGAGCGGGCCTTCCAGGGGCGCTGCAGAGCAGCTGCACTTCGGGAAGGTGCGCGCGCTCATCGAAGGCCAGAGGTGAGGCTCGGGTCAAAGATCCCGTACGGGCGAGAGGCCATCCGTTCCCCCTTCGAGGAGGTCCCCGCCTCCGTTCGGCGGAACGCCGCCCGCTCCCCCCTCCTCCCCGCCGTCTAACATTCCCCCGTCGTTTTGCAGGTGGACGGCCACGGAGAAAGGGCAGCTGCTGACCCAGCTCGGGCAGACGGGGTTCAGTCACGATTTGGTCGGCGCCGCGACCGAGTGGCTCTGCGGGAGGCGCACGAAGGCCAAAGGGCAAAGTTACGAGTGCTTCGTGGAGTTGCTGACTGCCTCCACGTGGCACGTGCTGCTGAGCCCAACCGAGTCGTTCGCTTCGAAATTTGTCATGTTGATGCGCCACTTGGAGCGCCTCGGGCTCCGGAACCCTTCCGAGCCGACGTTTGGCATGCTAGCCGCGTTCATGTTCCTGGCGTGCCAGCGATCAGGCATCGAGAAGAATTCGCCGACTCCGCAGCTCTTGGACGTGTACTTGCAGTTGGTGAAGACCACGTGGCGTTCCCCTGCCTACACAGCTGCTCGAGGCAAGGCAACCGAGTTTGTCGGCGCGCTCTCCCCCTCGGCGGCGCTGTTCCAGCAGGAGAGGCCGACGCTGTACGAGCAGGCGTTCGCCTCGGAGGGGCCCGTGCAGCCGACAATTGGGCTTCTCGAGACGCAGGTCCTCGGGAAGCTCATCAGCTTGCGCGGCAACAGGAACGCAGCGCTCGGCGCCCAGGCAACGCCGCAGCGGGCGGCGTTGCCGCCGATCGCCTTCGCGCCTCTGCCGCCGCCTTCTCCGATGCAAAGCGTTGCGGTTGCAGCCGCGACGATTGCCGCGACGCCTCCCTTGGGAGCCGCGACGCCAGCGGCGTTGCCGTTGGGGGTGATCCCAACGCACAACACCCGCGGCGGGTGGCCGAACCCAGCGGCGGCCGCCCTCGTCTCGCAGCGCGGGCCGACGACTCCCACTCCAGCAGCTCCCGCGGGCAAGCCTGCCGCGATGTCGGGAGCGGCGCCTGCGGCCGCGGCCTCAAAGTTGGGTGGTGGCGCCAAGGTCAAGGCATCGGCCGTTGACGTCATGGTGCTGAGCTCGAGCGAGTCCGAGGTGGACGCGAAGGGGGCGCCGCAGAAGAGGGCAAAGGTTTCTGGACGGTAACCTGGGCCCGCCTCCGCGGCCTCCGCGATTCACGGGGGCGCGCCTCTGCCCAAGGCAGCGGCGCGCCCTCTGCGGGGCGTCGCAGGCGCGGCGATTGGTTATTGCCACTTGCCGCTGTCAAGGTGGATCCGACACTGCCGCTGGCGAAGCTGCCTGCCGACGCTGCCCTGGTTCTCCTCCAAGCGGCGGGGCAACGTACTTCCTCTGGCTGGAAAGCGGAGAAGGGCGAGAAGAAGCGGAGGAAGTCCGACGCAGTGGCGGCCTTGGCGAAGACAAAGGCTTCAGATGGCACGGCGAAGCCATCGGCGGCGAAGGCAAAGGCAAAGGCAAAAGCCGAGGCAACACCGAAGAAGACTGCGAAGGCGAAGGCGGCAGCATGCAAGCTGAAAGCACCGCGGTATGACGACGAGAGCACTCGCAGCCAGATTCTCTTCAGGAGCGGGCGCAGCGGGCCAGGCGGCACCAAGAGCAAGAAGTACAGGAACGGCAAGGAGAAGGACACTTTTGGGTCCCATCTCCTCCAATCGGCGTGGCCACGGGGCTCGATGCGCGGCGGCGGAGCGCGTTGTTGCGGCCGCGCGTGGCCTCGCTCCAATCATATGCGCAAAGAGACCCCGCGGGCCACTTTGCGTTTATGACGGTTTTCAGCTGCCACTCAGGAGGCCGCCATCGCCTGGGCCAAGGCGCTGGTGCAGAGCGAGCTGGAGGCTCGCAAGAGCGCGTTCTGAGGCGACCTGCTTCGGTGGCGCGATGCATGGCTCTCAGTCGGATTTGCCGCGGGCGGCGCGTGGGGCGCGCAGCCTGCGTTCAGAAAACAAGGAACTCGGATCGAAATCGGATCGTAATCTTATCGGGCCTTGCTTGTCCTTGCGCTGCTCAGGCGCATCTTCGTATTTCTTGGAAGGTTTGCCTGGCGGTGCACCGCCTCCATCTGTTGTCGGCGGTGTTCCGCCTTCGCTGGTTCCATTACCATGGGCGTTCTCATTTCTCTGACCGCTGCCTCGCCCTTGCCCGCCTCCCTCCGCCGCCCCCCCCGCGCCTTTTCAATTCAAGCAGCCCTCCCCGCGGGTCCCGCGGCGCCCCTCCCCGCGCCGCTGCCGCCAGCGGCCGCGGGCGCTTCGCGGGCGCATGGCGAGCGAGGGCGCGGCCAGCAGCGCCATGGACAACTCCGCGGAGGCGCTGGGAATTCAGAAAACGCCTGCTCAGCCCGAAGCGTCCGCTTGGGCAGTGCAGGCTGATTTCCTGGATTCCTGTTGAGGTGCACATGGCGGCTTCAGATGCGAGCCAGTCGCTTTTCGAGCAGGTCGCCGAAGCCTTGAACCTCTTCGAGATGTTCGCCCAGGCTCGAGGGAAACGGATCGAGCGCGCCCGACGCCCATGCGGCCCCGCCCCCGTTCGCCCGCGTTGGCCTGGATGCAGGCGGCGGCGGGGCAGGGCCCAGAAGCGACGGTGCTCTCGGCGTTTACCTTGCCTTGCGCAGGAGGCAGGCATGGATGACATCATCGCCGATCCCGCGCCGCCAGGCTGGCAGACGGCGGAGTGCCCTGGCAGCAGCAGCAGCGACCCCTCGCCAGAGGCGAAGCAAGGACCGACGCTCATCCCCGTCCACAATCAGGGCGCGGCGCCGAAGTCGCCGCCACGTCGCACCCGAGACGCTGGCGGCACGTGGCGGGCGGAGCAGCAGCAGCAGCAGCAGGAGGTGCAGCAGCAGCAGCAGCAGCCGCCGTCGGAGAAGCCTCAGCCGCCGTGGCGCCAGGCGCAACCGCCAGCAGGCGCGCCCAACGTGGGCGCCTCAGGCGCGCCCAACGTGGGCGCCTTCGTCGCCAAGGTACCCGAAGTGCCGAAAGCGTCTGCGGCGCCAGAGGACGTGGTGCAGGCGTACAAGTTCTTGCGCTCGCTGCTGAGCGAGAGCGCGCCGATCGCCTGGAACTCCAAGCGCGTCCAGGAGCCACTGGAGCTGCTGCAGCGCTACGTCGGCATCTGGGGTCGCGCCAGCAGGGGGCCGCCCGCGCCCATGCACGGTGGCCCGCAATTCTGGCGCGGCCAGACGTGGCGCAAGAGCGGGCAGCGCTGGGGCAACCGTGGTGGTTCAGGCCCCAAGTCGGAGTGGTACGCCTCCAAATACGGCCGCGCGCCACCGCGCCGCTCGCTCCAGGACAGCGGCGGCGGCCCGTACCTCGCGCCGACGCCGCCGCCGCCACCGCCGCCACCGCCGCCCCCGCGGCCGACGGCCGCGAGTTCGGCGCCCGCGGCAAAGGCAGCGGCCGCGCGGCCGCCTCCACTGCCCCTGACGGTCAAGGCGATGCCTTCCAAGAACCGCGGGCTGTACCTCTGAGACTCGCGGGCCGCGGGCTTTGACAACCCCCTCGGAGGTCAGACGCCGACTGAAACATCCATGAGGGGCGGGGGGACGTGAGAGCGGAGAGGTGATGGACGGTGAGCCAGGAGACAAATGGAAAGAGAGCGGAGTGGAAGTTTCAGTCGGCATCTGATTTTCCGATTTTCAGGTGCCGTTCTTCGCCGCTGGCGGCTGTCGCGGTAGGCGTGCGCCGCGCTCGCGGGACCGTTCGCGAATATCCTTTGCGCGCGTCGCCAGCAAAAAATCGGCGGGGCACCGCCTGTCATGGGCTCTCGTCGGCGGCACTCCGCCTAACTTCGGCGGTGCACCGCCCGCGCGCGCTGGACTCCCAGCACTCCCCCCCATTCAGCTTCGGCGGTGTACCGCCTGTGCGTGCTCCACGCTCCCTGCACGCCTCCTCCATTCCTCTTATGATGTTTTCCGCAGCCGCAGGCTCCAGGCTGCGCTTGCGCCGCGCTTTTCCCGCGCGCGCCTTCGCGGGCGCCCATCCGCCGTCCTCGGCGCGCTCTCGCAGCCTTCGCGGCCGCCTCCCTTCGCGCCGTCTTTGGCGCGCTCTCGATCGCGTGCCTCCAGTGCGCCATCGAGCTCTTCTCTTCGCGAGATGCCCATGATCAGCGTCTTCGGGTGCACGTGCCCGTTGTCGGGGACCTACTCGAAAGGCGGGAGTTTCTTCAAGGGCGCGTCGCGAGATGAGGCCCTGTCGAGGCTCAAGACGCACTTGGTGAAGTCGAGCTACCACCTCCTCGAGGATGTCGACGCGGATCTTCAACTGGCCATCGCCGAGGTCGGCGCGCCCAAACGATTGCTTGCCCACGTCTTTCGGCGAACCTCGGTGGCGCTCGGCTCACCGAGGTCCGAGCGCCTTCGAGGTTCGACGAATGGCGCGAGCGATCGCGGGGCGCGCTTGAAGGTCGAGGAGTGGACTGAGGACACGGACGAGTGGGAGCGCTGGCAGAAGGCCAACGACGAGCAGTGGTGCAAGAACAACCGCCGCCGTGGCGCTCGCAGTGCGCCGTACCAGCCTCCCGAGCAGGTCGCTCCACTCAGCCAGAGTGCAGTGGCGGCGGCCTTCCCGAAGGGCAGCGGCAAGGGCGGTCCGCTTCAGCTCAACATGAGCGGAGCGAGCTCGCCCGTCAGCGCCAACATCGCGCCCGAGGCCACCGTGCAGCTGAACTCAGCGCAGGCGCAGGTGATCCTCGACAGCGTCACGAGGGCGAGGATGTGCTCGGCGGCCTGCCTGGCAGTGGCGGAGCGGTCGGCCGTGGCGTTCCGCGCCGAGCAGGCGGCCCTCGCCGACCTGCAGGAGACGCTGGCCAGCTGGCTCTCCAACAACGCGTCGTGAGGCCACGTTGGGGTCCTCCCGTCGCGGCGGCGTCGGCCGCCCCCTTCGGCCGCCTCGTCGGCCGCCCTCTTCGGCCGCCTCGTCGGCCTAGCAGCCCGCCGCGCCGCCCGCGCAGGGCTTGCATCGGCCGCGTAGGCCGCCTTGGGCCCCGCGGGGGTTCGACGCCGACTGACAGATCGGGGAGGGGCACGGTGAGGGAGGTGCGGAGGGAAGGGGCATGGAGAGGAGCATGGGAGGGGGGTGCGGCATGGGGAGGGGCATGAGAATCGGGGTGGGGCGGAAAGGCTGTCGGTCGGCTTCTGACCCCCGCAACTCTTCGGCGCATCCGCGCGGTCGCTCGCGCGCGCGCGGGCCGCGCGCGCACTCTTATTTTTGGCGGGTCCGCCATTCTTTCTTGGAAAACTGCGATCATCATCATCAACATCATCGTCATCATCATCATCATCATCATCATCATCATCATCATCATCATCATCATGAGTAGCATTGCCATTCTCATCCTCATCATTCCGATCACCCCCATAGGAGGAGAAGGAAGAGGAGGAGTGGTGGCGAGGAGAGGGCGAGGAAGAGGAGGAGGGGGAGGAGGAGGAGGAGGAGGAGGAGGAAGGGGGGGGGGAGGAGTCCTTCCCCACCATTTTTCATCATCATTCTCACCATCATCATTCCGATCACCACCATCGGAGGAGGAGGAGAAGGAGGAGGAGGAGCAGCAGGAGGAGGAGTGGTGAGGAAAGAGAATGAGGAGGAGGAGGAGGAGAGGGAACGATCTCGGCGCGGCTGCGATGAGGGCTGGTTTCCTGCGCCGCGTATCGCGGCGTATCCTGGCGTATCCTGGCGTATCCTGGCGTGTCCTGGCGTATCGCGGCGTATCGCGCGACGGCGCGCCGCGATGCGCCAGGATACGCCAAGATACGCCGCGATACGCCAGGATACGCCAGGATACGCCCGTATCCTGCCGCATCCTGGCGTATCCTGGCGCATCGCGGGGTGCCGCGGAGCGCGATGCGCCAGGATGCGCCAGGATACGCCAGGATACGCCAGGATACGCCGCGATACGCGGCGCAGGAACGCAGCCCTCAGCGCAGCCGCGCCGAGCTCGTTCCGATTCTTCGGAATCGCCATCACCATCACCATCGCCACCTCGCCATCTCACCTTCACCACCACATCGCCATCGCCACCTCGCCATCACCACCTCACCATCACCAGAAATCATCGTCAGCACCTCGCCACCACCATCATCGCCACCACCAGCATCATCGTCGTCACCACCATCAGCATCACAACCTTACCACCACGTAGTCGTCGGCGGCGCACCGCCCATCGGTTGGACTTGTCCGCTGTGCTCCGCCCTTTGTTTTGTTTGACGTTTCCGTCGGCGGTGCACCGCCCATTGCCTGGTTGCACAATTTCGTCGGCGGCGCACCGCCCATGGATCGTCGTTGTCGGCGGCGCACCGCCCATTGTATGATTAGACAATTTCGTCGGCGGTGCACCGCCCATCGGTTGGACTTGTCGGCGGCGCACCGCCCAATTTATGATTGGGCAATCTCGTCGGCGGTGCACCGCCAATCGGTCGTCGTTGTCGGCGGCGCAGCGCGCATTGTATGGTTGCACAATTTCGTCGGCGGCGCACCGCCCTTCGATCGTCGTTGTCGGCGGCACACCGCCCATTGCATGGTTAGACAAGTTCGTCGGCGGCGCACCGCCCATCGATCCTCGTCGTCGGCGGCGCACCGCCCATTGTTTGCATGTATATTCGTGAGCGCCACGCCGATCATTTGTTTTCCTTGTCGCGGCTGTCGCATCGCGCCGCGCGTTTTCGGCGGCGCACCGCCTGTTGTTCCAATTGTGTAGGCTGTGTTGCGCAGCCTTGTCCACTTCTCCAGAACCAACCTGCTCTCTCATCCGCCTTGCCCCTTGTTCCCTTTCATCCTCGCGCCGTGTTCTCGACAGCCGTTTTGTGCTGGCGCGCGGCCGCGGGGGCCGCGCGCGCGGCCGCGGGGGCCGCGGCGCCGCGGGCCATGGCGGCCGCCGAGGAGGAGTCGCCCGTGCCCCCCTTCTTGCACGAGGGCGTCAAGTCACCCGCGCCGTCCGAAGACAGCTCGCAGGAAGAAGGCTCGAGGCCGCAGGCAGCAGACTCGTTCAAGAACGAGCCGCAGGAAGCAGGCTCGAGGCCGCAGGAGCTTGGTTCTGTGAAGGCCGAGGAAGGCGACACCTCGGCGGAGGCCAGTGCAGCTCCGCCTTGGCCCAAGGCCTCCTCGCCTGCGACTCCGCAGGAGCCCCCGCAGCGCGTGCCTGAGGAGGTCGCGGCCGCTGCGAAACCAAAGGCGGGGAAGGCGGGGCGGCCTCTCCTCAGGCGCCCCGCCGCCGTGCCGCCCGCCAAGCAGCCCCCGTCGCAGCGCTCGCTTTCTCAGTTCTTGACCGCGAAGAAGGGCGGCGGCGCACCGCCTGCGAAGGCAAAGGCGAGCGCGGAGCCCAAGGCAAAGGCCAAACAGAAAGCGAAGAAGAAGCCAGCAGCGGCGGCACCTTCGACGGCGGAGGACGCAGCAGCAGGGGCGGACGAGGCAGAGCCACAGCAGCAGGCCCAGACGCAGCACGACAAGAAGTCGGTTGCAGCCTCGCAAGCACCGCCGGCAGCGGAGGAGGATGCAGAGCCACAGCAGCAGCGTCAGGATGCAGCGCCGACGGAGGCAGAGGCGGCAGCAGAGGAGCCGCAGGCCGCGCCCTCAGACACGTTCGAGGCCGCCACGGACGAAGCAAAAGATGACTACGGCCGCTTCACGACGGGCTACGACCCACCCTGTCCAGGCCCGACGTGCGCCAAGTGCGGTCGGGATGCGGAGAGCGTCCGCTTCAGGCTCGCCCAGAAGAGCGCCAACACGTGGTGGTGTGGGAGCTGCAACAGCAAGAGTTCGATGGTGCAGCGCTGCTATGCGCACTGGCCACCGCGCTCGTTCGCTCTCATGCGCAAGGCGGACCAGCAGGCGTTCTGGCGCTCGATGGACGACCCTTCCATTGAGAACAACGCTCAGTTCGAAGAGGAGCTGGTGAGGGTCCTCAGCGTCTCGAGGAAGGAACGCCTCACGGAGACCAAGGGCGGGGATTGGAAGCCCTTGTCCGTCTGGGCCCAGGAGGGGTACGACGCGGACGCCGTCCGTGCCAACAACGACGTGAGGTACAATTCCGACTTGAAGCAGGATTGTTACCGCATCCGCATCGAGGGCAGCAGGCAGGAGAACATCGAAGAGACAGTGAGGCAGGAGCTCCGCCAGAACAGGAAGCCGCCGAGGCCATCCCCACCGAAGCATGAGAGAGCCGTGGAGCCACTCCCGCAAAAGACGCACCGCTCGCCGAGCGGTGGCTACGAGGGCCCCACAGGCGCTGGTCGCCGTTCGACGAGTCGGAGCGGCGACAGCGACTGTTCGCAGAACCGCCAGCTGAAGCGGGGCCACTCCAGCAGCGGCGACGGCGCGGACCGCTTCCCCAGCCGCGGCCGCAAGCGCAGCAGCCGCGGCCGCAGGGCGGACAGCCGCCAGAAGCACCGCTCTTCCAGAGGTTCCCGCAGAGCCGACGCGAAGGGCCGCCGCTCGAGGAGCCGCAGGGCGCACAGCAAGAAGGAGAAGGCCCGCTCGAGGAGCCGCAGGGCGCACAGCAAGAAGGACAAGGCCCGCTCGAGGAGCCGCAGGGCGCACAGCAAGAAGGACAGCCGCAAGACGGGTCGCTCCCAGTCTCGCGAGAAGCAGCGCTCGAGGAGCCGCAACGACCACGGCAAGAAAGGGAGGGACTCGCGCAGTCGCATCAGGAGGGAACGCAGCGAGCAGAAGCGTGTCCAGAAGGCCATCAAGGACCGCAAGGCGTTGGCGATGAAGACGCTGGAAAAGACGGGGTCCTGGGACGTGCAGCTCGCATCGCTCCTCGACGACGAGGACTGCTCCAGGGTGCCGACCTGGGCGGTGAAGAACGCGAAGGACAGCCACAAGGATCTCTCGAAGCTCAGGGAGGCCGCGAAGACCGCGCTCGAGGACCCCAGGGCGAGCTTGCCGTACGAGGCGAAGGCCCTGGAGGCAGCCCTCGCCGACGCAAAGACCGCTGTCGGTGGCCTGCGTTCGGCCATCGAGCACGCGAGCTGCTCAACGGCCTTTTCATCCATCGTGGATGGCGGTGCTCCGCCGATCGACCGCTCGACTGCCGATCGATCGATCGAAGATTTTGCTGATCGGCCGCTCGACCCATCGAAGATTTCGCCGATCGACCGCCGACCGATCGCGTTCGGATCGGTCGACCGCCGATCGATCGATCGACCGCCGATCGAGCGCCGTTCGATCGCGATCGACCGCCGATCGATCGCGTTCGACCGCCGATCGATCGCGTTTGCGCCCCGATCATCCTTCTACAGGCCAAGAAGTACAGCAAGAAGAACACCTCGAAGGACTGAGCTCGGCGGCGGCTGCCCTGCTCAGCCCCCAGCCGCTGCGACGCGCGCTGGGGCGCGCTGGAGGCGCGCTGAAAGTCTGCCCCCGCCCGCGCAGACTTCCCTCGCTTAGACAAAAACTGTATTCCTCCGTGGTCCGCCTCCCTTTCCTCGTGCACGGCGTCCTTGTAGCCATGCTCCTCTTATTTCTGGCGGTGCACCGCCCATGGGCAGCATCCGCCGACGGCGGTAGTTTGCCTCCTGTCCACACCCCGCACTCTTCTGGCGGTACACCGCCCGTTGCCAGCCATCCGCCGACGGCGGTACTCCGCCTCCTGTCCATGCCCCGCACTCTTCTGGCGGTGCACCGCCCGTGTGCAGCCATCCGTCGTCGGCGGTACTCCGCTTCCTGTCCATGCTCAGGAGTCTTCTGGCGGTACACCGCCTGTTGTCAGCCATCCGTCGTCGGCGGTACCCCGCCATCCGTCATCCGTTGTCACCCATCCGTCATCCGTTGTCAACCTTTTCCACCGCCTCACCCACCCTACTTCAACGGCTCGAAGGGCGCCCGCGGCGGCGCGCCAGGCGGGGGCGGCGCCATGGCCGAGCGATGGCCTCCTGCCGAGCGTCAGAGGCTGCAGGAGGCAGCGCTTCTGCGCCCGCGGCGGCGCGCCAGGCGGGGGCGGCGCCATGGCCGAGCGATGGCCTCCTGGCAAGCGTCAGAGGCTGCAGGAGGCAGCGCTTCTGCGGGGCGCATCGCGGGCGGCGCTGGACAGGTGCACGGAATCCAAAAATCATAATGCGCAATGTGTTTGAAGGATGTTTTGTTTGGTCGGCTTTTTCTTTTCAAAATGCCCAACCGATCTCCACCCGCCTTCCCCGCGCAGGGTGGCTCGCGTCCTGCTGCAGGACGACGACGAGCACGTGGCGGCGGCGACCGTGGGCGCCGACGTGGCTCGCGCGGTGGCGCCGCTTCTGGATGTTATCGAATTGCCGCGCCGAGACGGTGGCCCAGCGTTCAGGTGGACTGTATGTTTGCCCGACAAGATCGTCCCCAAGCTGGCCCACGCGGCGGGGCCTTGGAGTGATCGGTTCTGGGCGGCGATGCGGGTGTTTCCTTCGTCGCCATCGCAACCGTGGCGGATGCTGCTCTACCACGACGACGTGGTCGTCGGCGCGCAGCTCAAAGCTGCAAACCGCAGGACGTCCATTGTTGTGTACATTAGTTTTTTGGAGCTGGGCACATACCTTCAAGAAGAGGGCGCCTGGCTCCCGCTGGGAGTCCTTCGGTCAGAGGACAAGAAGGATATCACCGCAGCGGGCGTGGTGAGGGCCATCCTGCGGCGCCTCTTCCTCGGGCCAGGAGGCGGCGGTTTCGACGTCGGCGCGTCTCGGTTGCATTTCAAGTGCCACAGGCTGATCATGGACGAAAGCGCGGGCAAGGACACCTTCTCGTACAAGGGCTCCAGCGGTTGGCGGCCCTGCTGCAACTGCAAGAACGTCGTGCTCGACCAGGGGACTGGCACCCTCAGCCGTTGGGACCCGTCTGGTTACCTGGTGGGCATCGCTTGCGTCGACGCCTCGAGGTTCGACCCGATGACTGCGGAGGCGTCGGGGGCGGGCAATGCGCGGCCGACGCTCGGCGAGTCCAGAGAGTTCACGAACGGACTTCGCGAACTCCCTGGAATTCGCGAGCGGAGTTCGCTCGGCCGGCCCCCGCCAAGGAGTTCGCGAAGGGGTACGACGAACTCGTGGAACTTCAACGCGCGGCGAGTGCAGTGGCCTTCCAGAATCTCCAATCCGCGTACGGCATCACAGTGAACGAGTTCTCGTTGATGGCCGACGTCGAACTCCGACGCGTTTGCTCGCTGGACATGTACACGCGCGACCCGATGCACATCATCCTGGCGAGCGGAGGCACGTTCCAGGTGGAGGTGTTCTGCCTGCACAAAGCAGTGGCGCGCGTGATTCCAGACGTGTGGGATCGGTGGCGAACCGATTTCCAGCGCTGGGCTCCAGGCCGCGGCGGAGGGAAAGCTCCCGTGCATCTCTTCTCCCCTGCCAGGAAGAAAGCCTGCGTCGAGGCAGGGCATTTCGTCGGCTCCGCGTCGGACTGCCTCGCCGTCCTGCCGTTCCTCAGGAACTGGCTGCACGTGGATTTCTTGCCGCATCACGCGCCGTTCCTGCCCCAGGCGCGGTCCTTTGAGGCCATGTATGCCGTCCTGGAACTGTACCTGGCGGCGAAACGCGGCGGCTGCCCAGACACGTTCGATGTCGATTTCAAGCGCCATGTCGGGTTGGCGCTCAGGAAACACGTGCGGGCCTACACGGACGCGTGGATCGTGCCTAAGCATCATTATCTTTGGCACGCAGCTGTGCAGGCGGCGGAGGATGGGTTGATGCTCGACTGTTTCGTGCTCGAGCGAAAACACAAGCTCATCAAGGACACCGCGGAGCACTACGACCGCTTGGGCGGCATGGACAAGGATGTGATCACCCAAGTTGTGGCTGCGTGCTTGCACGAGTCCTCGGCCGCGCCGCGCCAGTCGCACAAATGGTGGCCGACCCCTGAGCTCGACGGGATCATCGGGCAGCGCGGTTGGGGCCAAATGGGCTTTGGTGCACGCGCGAGCCTCCATGGGGGGCGCGCCTGCGGGGGCGCCTCTCGGGGCAACGCCGAGGCTCGCACGTGCACCAGGGCCTATCCAGGCACGGCGCAATCACTTGTCGTCGAGCTGCTGTCGGCGGCCTCGTCTACGGCAGCGGGGACGTGTGGCTCGAGGGCGACGCCGCGTTCCACGTCCACTGCGTGGCGGTGGCCGCGGGGCGCTCCTACCTCATCGTGGAGCCGCTGGACCTGGCGTCGCGGCCTGCGCCTGGGGAGTCCGCGTGGCGGCCACGAGGAGGACCGAGCTGTGCAAGGAGGAGGGAGGGGGAGGAGGGGAGGGAGGGGGAGGAGGAGGAACAGGGGGACGAGGAGGAGGGGAGGAGGAGGGGGACGAGGAAGGAGGAGGAGGAGGAGGAGGAGGAGGAGGAGGGGGACGAGGAGGATGGGATGGCCCACTACGCCGCCGCCCCATAGGATGCGGCGCGCTGGCTGCTGAGGACGCCCCGCGGGCGCCTGCGGCGTACACCCGCCGAGCCGAGGACGGGTCGGTCCGCGCGCTGGTGTAAAACGCGCGCGCGCGGCGGTGCACCGCCTGGCGGTGGGCCGCCTGTTGTAAAAAATCACGTTCGCGCGGCGGTAGCCCGCCTGGCGGCATCCCGCCTGGGGAAAAGGAGGGACGGAGAGGAGGGGGGCGGGAGCGGGGCCCCGCAGGCTGCACGGATCGATGGCGACGCCGACGCGTTTTTGAAAGCGCCCCCGCCCCCCATTTTCCATACGAAAAAGCAGACTTATCGGACTTATAAATTAGATATAAGTTACATATAAGTAAGATATAAGTAAACTAGTTTTGATGAAGATGCTAGATATAAGTACGAAGAAGTAACATACATGCAGCATGTAACATATGTCAACGCCATCACCAAAGCAGGAGCCCAGAGCGGCCTCCGGCACCGTTTCCGGACAGATCCGGCGGATCCGCGGACGAATCCCAAACCGGCGCCCTCGCTTGAGACATCCCCACAAAACTGGCCCCGGGGGAGGTGCCCACAGGCCGGAGCCCAGAGCGGCCTCCGGCACCGTTTCCGGACAGATCCGGCGGATCCGCGGACGAATCCCAAACCGGCGCCCTCGCTTGAGACATCCCCACAAAACGGGCCCCGGGGGAGGTGCCCACAGGAGCCCAGAGCGGCCTCCGGCACCGTTTCCGGACAGATCCGGCGGATCCTCGGACGAATCCCAAACCGGCGCCCTCGCTTGAGACATCCCCACAAAACAGGCCCCGGGGGAGGACGAATCCCAAACCGGCGCCCTCGCTTGAGACATCCCCACAAAACGGGCCCCGGGGGAGGTGCCCACAGGAGCCCAGAGCGGCCTCCGGCACCGTTTCCGGACAGATCCGGCGGATCCGCGGACGAATCCCAAACCGGCGCCCTCGCTTGAGACATCCCCACAAAACGGGCCCCGGGGGAGGACGAATCCCAAACCGGCGCCCTCGCTTGAGACATCCCCACAAAACGGGCCCCGGGGGAGGTGCCCACAGGAGCCCAGAGCGGCCTCCGGCACCGTTTCCGGACAGATTTCCGTTTCCGAGTGGCATCCGGACCGGATCCGCGGACGAATCCCAAACCGGCGCCCTCGCTTGAGACATCCCCACAAAACGGGCCCCGGGGGAGGTGCCCACAGGAGCCCAGAGCGGCCTCCGGCACCGTTTCCGGACAGATCCGGCGGATCCGCGGACGAATCCCAAACCGGCGCCCTCGCTTGAGGCATCCCCACAAAACGGGCCCCGGGGGAGAGAGCGGCCTCCAGCACCGTTTCCGGACAGATCCGGCGGATCCGCCGACGAATCCCAAACCGGCGCCCTCGCTTGAGACATCCTCACAAAAGGGGCCACAGGAGCCCCTCGCCGCTGGTTCGCCCCCTCGCGAGCCTCGCCCTCCTGATGCTCACGCTCTTTCTCCTCTCGATCATTTCCCTCTCGCCCAGAAGCGCGCGCCCCTTCTTCTATATACAGAAACTCCCGATCAACCGCAGAGCGGCCGGCTAGTAATCCACCGGAAAAGGGGGGGGGGTTCTTAATGCCTTCCTGAGGTTAGGTTCTAGCACGCCCCAGCCCGTGGCCAGCTGACAGCTGCACTCACCACAGTTGCCTTGAACATTAGCTAAAGAAAACACAAGGCCGCGGGTCCAACAGAGACGAATCGATGACACGGGTACACCCGACAAATCTAATTTGAAGCTATGTAAAAGCGGGTGCCACCTTCGCGGACGCCGCGAAAGCCTTTTGAACTACCCAAGCTAGTTCTTGGGCCGTGTTGGAACTCCCGTGGGCCGTCTTGAAGTCTATTCTGAGCCACTGGGAAGATCTAGGGACTTCCTCAAGAGCATGGTGGGTCATCTTCGTGGGGCTCCTATGGGGCATCTCTGGATCTTCTGGGAGAGCTCTTCGGGGCATCTTGAAGGCCTATTTGGTGTCTATTGGTGGCGTCTTCGGGGCGCTTTTGGGACCTCTCGAGTTCTCCGGGGGGCATCCATGGCTGTCTCAGAGCGTTCGCAGCCCGACAGACGCCTTCGGATGCTGTTTTGGACGCTTCCGTGGGCAATCTGGGGACTTTCTGGTGGCGTCATCGGGATGTCATCGGAGCTTTTTGGGCTCGTCTTAGAGGCATCTTGGGCCATCTTGGGGTGGTTCTGCGCCGTCTTGGGATCCTCTTGGGGTCTTCCTGGGTCGCCTGGAAAGCAACATTGGGGGCCACGTTAGCCGTCTTTAACGCTGTTAAGAGCAAATGGGCAGCAATGTCAAAATTGCACGGAATCCGATCGTTCTGCAAAAGTTTAGGTCTCTCGGAGGCTTCCTGAAAGGCCTCTCGGAGCTCTATTCGGACGGTCTTCGGCCGCCTTGGGGGCCTCTTGGGCCTTTTTACGATCATCTTGGACCGTCTTGGAACCGTCTTTGATGCCTCTGAGCGTCTTGTGGGGTCGCCGAAGAAAGCTTTCGAGGTCCCGAGAAACCTCCGGACCACTCAAAATGGGCCGCCGGCTCCCGGGACTGAACTTTGGACGCTGGAAGGGTGGCTGAAGTGGGCCGCCCCCTGGCCCAGGGACCCGGCCGCCGGCTAGAACCACGCGCGCACGCTTCGCACGCGCTTCGGTTCTCGTCGCGCCCGAGGAACGCGCACCGCGAATTGCCAGTGTGCCAATGAGGAATGCAGGGGCGATTCTCGAATGCAGAAATCGAGCTTTCTGGGAGGCTACTTGGGGGGGCGGGGCTTTGGCCTCCTTGGGGCCTTGAGGCCTTTCGGGAACGCTTTGAGGAGCCTTTTGGGAAGTCTCCTGGGGAAGCTCTTGGGCGACTCTAGGAAGCCATGTGGGCCTCTTGGGGCTGGCTTGGCGCCACGGGCGAGTGCCGTTGCTGGCGTGCTACCATCAAAAGCTCCCTGGGCGCCTACTGGGGCCCTCTTGGGGCACCCCGCTACGGTTCGGGGCCACGCACGGGCGAGGGGTGCGTAAGATTTTGGCGAATCAGCATGCGACCCCTGCCAGTGGCGCCTTCGGTGGAGCTCCCTGTAGGACCACGATCCTGCCACTGGGGCCTGCGGTGGAGCTCCCCATCAAACGACGCAACGTCACGCATGCAAACCCTGCCACCGGGCCCTTCGGTGGAGCTCCCGCTGGCAGCTACGATCCTCGAGAGTGGTGTGCCGAAGTGGGCACCGTCACGCGTGAGAGCCCTGCCACTGGTCTGCGGTGGAGCTCCCTATGGGGCCTCGATCCTCGTGAAGGATGTACCGAAATTGGCGCCGTCACGCATGCGATTCCTGCCACAGGGGCCCTCGGTGAAGCTCCCTATGGGGCCTCGATCCTCGTGAGGGATGTGCCGACACGGGCGCCGTCATACATGCGAACCCTTCCACTGGGGCCTGCAGTGAGCTCCCTATCCTTGTGAGGGGTGTGCCGAAACGGGCGCCGTCACGCGTGCGAACCCTGCCAATGCTGCCTTCGGTGGAGCTCCTCTAGGCCCACGATCCTCGCTAAGGGTGTGCCGAAATGGACGTCGCCACGCATGCGAACTCTGCCACTGGGGCTTGCGGTAGAGCTCCCATTGGCAGCTACGATCCTCGTGAGTGGTGTGCCGAAGCGGGCGCCGTCACGCGTGACAGTCCTGCCAATGCGACCTTCGGTGGAGCTCCCTAGGGGGCCACGATCCTCGTGAGGGGTGTGCCGAAATGGACGCCGTCACGCATGCGAACCCTAACGCTGGGTCTGCGGTGGAGATCCATATGGAGCCACGATCCTTGTGAGGGATTTGCCGACACGGGCGCCGTCACGCATGCAAACCATTCACTGTTGCCTGCGGTGGGGCTCCCAATGGAAGCTACGATCCTCGTGAGGGGTGTGCCGGCGAAGTCATGCATGCGCACCCATGCGATTCCTGTCACTGGGGCCTACTTTGGAGCTCCCCACCTATGGGGCCATGATGCTCGTGAGGGTGTGCCGACATGGGCGCCGTCACGCATGCGAACGCTGCCGCTGCGGCCATTGGTGGAGCTACCTCTGGGGGCTACCGATCCTCGTGAATGGTGTGCCGAAATCGGCGCCGTCACAAATTCGAACCCAGCCACTGGGGCTTTCGGTGGAGCTCCCTGTGGGGCCTCGATCTTCGTGAGAAGTGTGCCGAAATGGCTGCTGTCAAACATGCGAACTGCGAACCTTACTACCGAGACCTTCTGTGGAGTTTTCTGTGGCCACGAGGCGTGTAGGGTGGGCGATGGTGATGATGACGATGGTGGTGATCTTGATGCTGATGCTGATGCTGATGCTGATGCTGATGGCCATGGCGATGGTGATGATGCCGATGATGCACGAATAGAAAGGAGGAGGAGGAGGAGGAGGAGGAGGAGGAGAAGAAGGAAGAAGAGGGAGGACGAACGCGGGGCACTGCCCTTTGTAAACGAGGACCCAACAACACAAGTTCTTGGGGAAAAAGCGTCGTTTTGTTGCCGCAGTCCACGGACAAGCGCTCCGGTGAGGGTAATTAGGTGAGGATGACGAGAGAGCGGAATGTGATGAGGGCAAGGATGAGGATGAGGATTTTGTGTGCAACGTGACCATGGCCAGCACCTCCACAGCGGCTGCCTTTTAAGGGCAGAAGTAGCTGCGCGAGCAGATCCAAGCAACGGCAGCGGTAGCTGCTTTCCTTAGCCGACAGGGCGGTCGGGGCAATGACAACCACAAAAAGGAAGAGGAGTTCCCCTGGCAGCGGCACGTTCAAGCTCCGTCGGCCAGCCGGGGCAGGCCGGTGAGGGCCGAAAAGCCAGGTGATTATGTTGCCATGGGCGGCGTTATGTACTGTGCCTCCTCCTGTTCCTCTTCCTCCTTCTTCACCTCCTTCTTAACCTCCCGTGGCCAAAAAACCAAAAACTGCCTTGGAACTAATCGCCTCCGAGCTCTAGTCCCTCGGAACACGCACGCGCTTCGCGCGCTCAGGTTCTAGTAAGCACCCGCCCTCGATTTGTTCACTCCTGCGTGCGTGTACGCATGTTGTTCACAGCTGTTCGCAGATCCTTGACAAAGTGACCACTATAGTGGGGTCTCCTATGTGGTGCGAGCCGTTTAATGCGCTCTCGCCGCTATCGTTGTCACTGCAACGGCTGCCGTCGCCGCGGTCGCCGTAGCCGTACCAGTCGTCGTCGTCGTCGACGGCATCGGCGTTGACAGGCTCAGGAAGCTTCCCCAGATTTTACGTGTTTGTATCGTCCCCTCCTCCTTCCTCCTCCTCCTCCTCCAGGAACGCATCGGACTTCAATTCGGGCGGAGTTGCAGGAGGAATGCATTGGACAACTTGAGTAACATTGCTAGCTCGATTCGTGTCACTCCGATGCTCGTAGCGCGCGTTTCGCGGGCGCTTAGGTTCTAGCACGCCTCAGCCCGTGGCCAGCTCACAGCTGCACTAAAACAGACATCCACAATTGCCTTGAATATCATTTGAAGAAATAATGAGACCGCGGTTCAAACTGAGACGAATCGACACGGGCTCACGCGAAAAAAAAAGCAAAGCTATGCAACGGCGGGCGCCCTTTTGGGCCACCTCTCGCGGACGTTGCGAAAGCCTCTTGAGCTATCCAAGCTATTTCTTGGGCAGTCTTGAGACTCCCTTGGGTCGTCTTGACGTCTCTTCTCAGCCACTTGGGGAGCTCTGGGGACATCCTCAAGAGCCTGGTGGGTCGTCGTGGTGCCGATTGTGTCCAAGCCCTCGCGGGGCTTTTTTGGGGAGCTCTTGGGAGCATCTTGGAGGCCTATTTGGGGCTATTGGGGGCCTCCTCGGGGCGCTTTGGGGGCCTCTCGGGGTCTCTTCGGGGCCTCCTCGGCTGTCTCATAGCGTTCGTGGCCCAGCAGACGCCTTCGGAGGCCGTTTTGAATGCCTCCGTGGGAAATCTGGGTGCATTCTGGGGCTGTCATCGGGCCGTCCTCGGGGCTTCTTGGGCTCGTCTTGGGTGCCTCTTGGGCCCTCTGAGGGTGACTCTGGGCAGTCTTGGGCCCTCTTGGGAGCTTCGTTGTTTGCCTTAACAGCAATAGGGGGCCACGTCAGCCGTCTTGGACGCTGTTAATAGAATCTGGACGAGAATGGACAAATGCACGAACACACAACTATTTGTGAACAATTGAGGGCTCCGGAGGCTTCCTGGAAAGCCTCTCGGAATCTTCTTCGGGCCGTCTTCGGCCGTCTTGGAGGCCTCTTGGGCCCTGGGCCCTTCTGCGACCATTTTGGGTCGCTTTGGAACCGTCTTAGTGGACTCTGAGCGTCCTGTGGGAACGCCGAAGAAGATTTTCGAGGTCCAGAGAACCACCCGGACCACTCAAGAGAAGGCCTGCATGCAGGCTCCGAGGACGAAAATTTGACGCTGGGCGGGCCGGGCGTGGGGGGGGAGTTTGGGAAAAGTGGGCCGTCCCCGGGCCCAGGGACCGGGTCGCCGGGTTTACTATATAGAACCACGCGCGCGCTTCGCGCACGCTTAGGTTCTAGCAAGCCTCGGCCACTGACAAGCTCACAGCTGCCTGCATGTGGGTAGCCACGAACGGTGTCAACTTGGTCTGAGGGCGCACGAACGCGGACCGAGCAAGAAGCATCTCTTGGGAGATCGTAAGGGATACTCCACAAGATCGTTGGGTGTTTGAGATCCGCCTCACCATGGATGCCCTGAAGCCATCTTGTGTGTGGGTTCGGCTAGGGAAGGTGGCTGGTCCTCTTGGGTCGATATTGTACCGTCTTGGGCTGGCCTGTTGGGGGCCGTTTGGAGGCCTCTTGGGGACTCGTGCAGTCGTCCTGGGGGCATATTTTGGTGTCTTGGGGGCCTCTTGGGAGCCTCCTGGGGGTCTTGGGGATCCTCTTCGGGCGAGAAGCTCGAACCTACAGTTCGAATTTCCCCTCTTCGGCCCCTGTTGAGACCCACTTGGGGCGTTGTTGAGCTGTCTTGGGCGCCTCTGGGGCCGTCTTGAAGCCCTCTTCAGCCGTCTTGGGGCCCTGTTGGGGATCTCTTGGGCCGTCTTGAAGCGATCAGGGGGGCCTCTTGGGTCGTCTTGCATGCTGCGAAGACCAAAAGAGTTAACATGCGAAACATGCACGTTGTCCTAAAGGAATGGGACGGTTTTTGCCTCTTGGGGCCCTCTTCGTGGTCCTCTTGGAGCCATCTTGGAGGCCTGTTGGGCCGTCTGTGATCCTCTTGGAATACATCTGGAGGCCCCGGGGGCGCCTGGGGAAGCTCCGGGGAGGCTCCAGGAACGCTCTGGGAGCCGTTGTGGGCACTTGGTGTTGTCTGGGTGCCCCTGGTGTGCTGGAGCCCTCGGGGCCGGGTTTGCGGTGTATCAAAGATTCCCAGACGGCGCCGGCACGAATCGTGACGTGACCAGCCCCATCCCCGCACTCCCAGGTCACGCCTTCTCTCGCAGGGGGCTCACACAAATTGCCTCTTTGGGAGGCCTAGAACGCCAGAGCCCCGAAAACTCTCGCGAGCAGCCGGTTTGCTGCCGTCGCCTTATGCCGGCGGGAGCCGGCACCACTCTGCTTCCGCCAGCCCTCCGCCTGGCCTGCTGCCGAGCGCGGGACGCGCCTGGGGCGACGCCTTCTCTGGAGCGCGCCAGGGGGTGGGCAGCCAAGGCGCTCTCTCTGTCTCTCTCTCTTTCTGTCTCTCTCTCTCTCTGTTCCAAAGCGGGCCCCTTCTCACGTCTGAACGATGCCCCAAGTGCGTCTCAGCCACGTCCCCGCAATCTCGTGGCGGCCACGCAGCTTGCACTGCGCAGCTTCCACAGCACGGGCTGCACCACGTGCCTGCGTGTGCACGGCTTGCACTACGTTGCACCAGCATTGATCGAAGCGATCGCCGCGTCTGATCGCTCGTGTTGAATACACGAATCGAACGCACGCGTTAACGTACAATGAGTATACGAGCACTGCGTGGACAACATGAAGCAGGCTGGCAAATGAAGAGGGTGGGAAATTGGAGAAGCCCACAATGCCATTAAGAGGCGCACATCAGCAAGGGGTCCCAACACCCCCGCCACCTCACCTCAAGCCTCTCCCCCCCGCATCTTCCTGTGATGCGCCATGCTTGGCGCTCGGCGAGGGTCAATGTCATGATACATGCCGTTGGCCGTATCGTGGACTTGGAGGCGGCAACTGAACTTGCAGCGAAGGACTCCCTGATGAGTCTAGAAGGCTCCGCCTCCACCTCGTGCTGTCCACGAATTGTCCTGTGATATGGCGCGCTGTTCCGCCGAATGTCGATAAGGTCAGGCGGCGGGATGCCCGCTGCCCTATCAGGTAAAGGCCCCGTGCAGCGCCAACAGCGGATCTGCGGCCAAACGGAGCCAGAATGTGGACTCTGCTAACATTATCCACCTCCTCTCCTCTCTTCGTTTCTCGAACCCTCCGCATTATGGTCGTGCCTTGATACAGGTAGGTGCCGCCGTGGTACGACTTGTTGCGGTTACAGCTGTGACGCACGCTCCGATGAAACAAGGCGCATGTGAGTGACTCCTCAGCCTCCATCACCTCTCCGCATACGTATTATCGAAGACGCCTACGGCGAATCACCGCCGCCCACTGCCTTTTGGAAGCGCCTATGAGGCCGGACATTGCTGCCAGAGCTCGGCCAAACTATCTGACTATGTGTTCCCCCAGACGTTGTTGAAACCCTTCGGGGCACACGTTGGGAAGAAAGGAGAAGAGGATGAGAGGGATGAAAAATGAGGAGGAGGCACCTTGAAAGCCTCTTTGGGCCTCCTGGGAACTTCCTGGGGGCCTCTTGGAAGTATTAGGGGGGCTTCCTTGGGCCTCTTGGGGGCATATGGAAGCTCCTTGGGAGGCTCCTTAGCCGTCTGAGGGTGTTCCTAGCCCGTCTGAGGGCGTCGGAAGCCGTCCTGGTGGCCTCTCTGGGCCGAATTGAAGCCCTCGTGGCGCGCTTCAGGGCCGTCATGGGGGCCATCTTGGGCGTCTTGGAGGTCTCCTGAGCCGTCTTGGGGCTCTCTTGTGGCCGTCTTGGGGGCCTCTTGGGTCGTCCGATTTTGCGAAAATCGATGGTTTTGGCCACTTCGGGCCTTTTTGAAGGTCTTCTTGGAGGCCTCTAAGGCTATCTCCGAGGCATCTTGGGACGTCGCGGGCGATCTTGGGGCCATCTTGGGCCATCTCGGCGGCACCTCGGTCCGCCTCAGAGACGTCGTGGGACCACCTTGGGCTCTCTTGGGGCCATCGTAGCCATGTTGGAGACCATACGGTGGGGGCGTTCGTTAAGGAATGTGTAATGGAGGCTTCAGACCCTGGGGGATTCCCCATCTGATGAGGGCGGCAACGCTGTCCATGACACAGCCTCAATCGGCGTTCCCCTGGCTTCCAGACCCTGGATTCCTTATTCAAGGGTTCCTTATCCAATACCCCCACCGTATAAGATTTGTTGGAGACCATCTTGGAGCCGTCTGGAGCGGGGAGGCCGACGACCTGGGAAGTTCATGGGTCCTGGCGGGGTGGAAGGGCCAGCGGAGGGCGTCATCTGTGCGGCTCTCCAGGCGGCCGGCGCATGGGGCCGAAGACCCCTGGGAACCTTTTCAACAGGGGCGATGACCTGCCCCAAAAAATTCGGCACGCCGTGCACCCCTGTGGCAGGTCGACGAGGGGCGGCGGAGATCACCGACGCTGCCAACCAGTCCCGCTGCCCGTGCTCCGCGGGACGATGGACATCATGCTGAGCTGGTCCGCTCCCAGGCGCCAGGCGCCGAACAGACGGTGCGTGCTCCGGGAACTCAGCCCGCCAAGCCGCCTCCAGGGCTCGCGACGTCGCGGCTCAGCCCCACGGACAAGAGTCAAGGCAGCAGCGGGCTCCCAGCCTGGCGCTGTGCAAGTGAGGTTCTCGGATGAGAAGAGAACGCAAGATTTCATCATGTCCCCGTTGTTCGTTGGATCTCTAGCCCCCTGCTGCGTATCCTGCCGCCCTAGCCCGAGCCGAACCCATTCTACTGTCCTGCCTGCCTGTCAGCAGCAATTTGCCTACGTATCTGGCGGAGCTGCATCATGACTTTGATGCCGGAAACTCAAAGAGAATTGGGATGCAGCCGCTGCGGGCAACCTAAAGTGAAAACTATTCGCCTCTGACATACTTGGACAGCTGTGCTGATCGAGATGGAAGGGAGCACGATACCCCAACCAGCTACAACGAACGAGCGCCCCCGAGACTCCGACAAACTGACAAAAAAAAACGCTTCCGCTGTCTTGCAGCGAGACGGTTGCCTCGAGGCGCGCAAAAAGTGCCAGCGACGAATACAGGACGTGCAGGGGGGCAGACAACAACGCGCAATCAGAACGCTGACGGTCGTTTTGTCTCAATTATCTGGCCCCCCCCCTCGACATTGTGCTGTTATTCCCCCGCTATTACTTGCCTTCCGCCGCGGCAAGCCTTCACAAGGAAGATCACCCATTCAATGGCATTGGCCGGTGAAGGCAGTCCAGCCGAAATAAAAAGAGAAGAAGGATGAGGAAAGGAAGACGGGGAGGAACTGAAAATCATGGGACGCTGAACGGCCCTATGATTATCCGCTTGACTGCACCTGGGAAAATCCTGTAATGCAACCGCTTGTATGGCTGGCAGCATGCTTCGGCACGATCAGCCACATGAGACGACTTCGCACTGCTTGCGTAGCTTGCGATACATGACGGGGGAAGGTGAAGGTTGAAGGAGGACTGAGGCGCGCGCAAAGTTCGAGCCTCCTCCGAAAAGCCTTCCTGTCCATAGCCGCAAGGTGGCCCTTGCCTCTTGGGGCGTCTGAAGCTCATGCGGAGCGCCCTTGAGGTCACCTGGAGCAAATCAAAGGGGAATTCCAAAAGCACCCCAAAACTCCACGGATGCCCACGGAACTGTGGGGGCTACCCACACCCGGTACGTGGGAGAGCCATTTGGAATCCTCGAACCGTCCAGGTGGCCACTGCGGGTGGACATTGAAGATCGACTGGGCCAGCTTGGAGTGAAGGGGTCTCTTGGGCCCCGCGTTCTTTACCCTCCCCAGCGTAACGCTCCTTACCCGGGCCGAACCCGCCCCCCCCACCCCGGGTAACGCTAACCCTCGTACTAAGCGGGGTGGCCTGGAACCGCCACTACATGCTAGGGGGCGGACCCCCCGCAGGCATGGCGCCGTGCTCAAAGGCATGGCGGAGTGCTGAAAGGCATGCTGTGGTGCTCGCAAACGTGTTGTGGCGCTCGCAGGCTCCCCACCTGTTGCGGTGCCGAGCTCACAGGCATGGCGTGGTGCTGAAAGGCATGTTTCCGTGCTCACGTGCATGATGTGGCGCTTGCAGGCTATTGTGATGCGCATGTGTCAGGCGGGCTCACTTCTGCGGTGAGCTCAGCAAAGATGCGAGGAGGAGGAGAACCACGAACAGGAGGAGGAGGAGGAGAGGAAGGAGAAGTCGGCCTTTTCCAGTCGGTGTCTTTGGGTTTTGGCGGCGGCGGCGTGGCGATGAGGAAGAGGAAGAATGAGGTGCAGGAGAGAGAGGAGGAGGTGCAGGAGGAGATGAATGACGAATCCTGAAGGCCTTCGTGATCTGTAGGGAGCCCGGCTAAGAGGCCTCGCAAGCTACTCATGTGCTCGCTGGTACGTTAGGCGTTTTGGTGTAAACAGGCGTTGTGGTGCACGAAGGCATTGTGGTGTGCACAGGCGCTGCGGTACACATGGTTGTGTACACAAGCGCTCTGGTGCACGCAGGCAATATGCTGTACACAGGCACTGTTGCGCACACGGCTGCTGCAGATTACACAGGCACAGCGGTGTACATAGGCGACGTGATGCTGCGGTTCACGCGGCTGTTGTGGTGTACGAAAGCATTGTGGCGTACACAGGCGGCGCTGTGTCGCTTGCAGGTCTTAGGCACTGTCGTGTACACAAGAACTATGGTGCACACAGTCGATTGATGCGCTGGTGGCGCGGACGCACCCTGGCGGGTGCACGCCGCGGCCGCCATTACCGTTACCTCCCGCCCGACCCTCCCCCCACCCCGGGTAACGACCGTTACCCGGGAAGGAACAAAAACGTTCACGAGGCCGTCTTCCGTCTTGGGACGTTTCTTCGGCTGCTGCAAATCCCCTTAGGCTATGGTCTCTGTGTCAGTGGGTGTTTAGGAGCCATCCCGGGCCGCCTTGGGAACCAAATTGCTCGACCCACCCGTGACCTGCCCTCGACCCACCCGCGACCCACCCACATTGCGTTGAGGAAAATTCGACGCCTGCGGCGGGCTCGTCGTGCCATTTATAAGCAAGCGTCGCCTGCGGAGGGCTTTGTCAAAGCCTCACAGACTGCCGACGACGACGCCGCCCCCTCACTCTGACCCACAACTACGGGGATATGAGATGCACATAGACGACAGATGAGGGCGTCCGAGCCAAAGCGGATGAGCACGCACGAAGAAACTCGCACGACTGCCCGCCTCAACCACAAGCTGGAGGAGCGAATCAAGGCCCGACCGTCGGCGGGACAGCCCCCCTGGCGAGTCTACCACAGAACTCAGCCGAACCTGCTCAGAGCAGGTGGCCCGCCGCCTGGACCGCCGAGGTGCACCCGAACACGCGGCTGCCACTGCCCTGGCACTGGAAACGGCACGCCTTGGACAGGCTGGGCGACCTCTGGCGGCGCGCAGAGGGAGGCAGGGGGAGGGGGGAAGGCTTCTCAGAAGCTTGGAAGGCGCGGGCCTTATCTGTAGATGTGAGGCCGGCACCCTCTAGGAAGCAGCCTCCTTCAAAGAAGCCTTCCCCCCTCCCCCTACCCCTTCCTGCGCGCCGCCAAAACCTGATGAGATCGCGGAGCTTCTTGTAGCCAAGGAGCGCCTCGGAGACCCAAATGCCGGAGCTCCTGTGAATGGCTGGCTTGAGCTGGGCCAGGTCGATGCCAGCGGGATACATCTTGAGGACTTCGACAAGTGCCTCGGCGAGATGCGCCTCCGAAGTGAAGATGTCCACGGGCGCCTTCGTGCCTGAGGACTGCACCGGAAGCTTGACCCCGTAGTTCCCAGTTGGCTCCTGTATGGCCAGGGCCTCCGAAGAGTCCGCGCAGGATGAGCCGCAGTGGCTGGACGAGCCCCAGTCGGCAGGCTCGGCCGACAGAGAGATCTGGAGGCACTGCAGGAGCTCGAAGGAGCCGCCACCATCGGCACCGAGGAAGAACTCCCCAGCCACGCGATGGAGGGCCACATCCTTCCCCAAGAGGGTGGCGCGCGTGCCGCCGCCGACAGAGCGCACGATCAGGGGCCACTTGCCGGTCCTCTCGGCGGCGACGTCCACGCTCTTGCCAAGCATGAACCTCGGCTACACGCAGGAGCGACCTCGGGCTAGAGTGGCCTTTGGTGCGCGGCTTTTGGGGAGCCCGCGGGGGGGGGGGAGTCAAAACACGAGCGTGCAAGGCGCCACTGTCGCACCGCGCTCGGCGATCCGGGGGCCCCAGTGGACCCGCACCATGGGTCACGTCGGCGAAGGGGTCACTCTTACGTGTAGATTTCGGTCGGGCATGTCCCCCTACAGGAGGTTTTTGAAAGAACGATTAGAAATAGCAGAAAAATGCTCAACCATGGTCCATGGTCAAAAATAATCAAAAATAACCCCCCAAAAAAGTCCCCAGACTAATTCTTACTATTCTCGAATATTCCTCCTGTGGAGGGACACGCCCGACTTACGTGCAGTCGCGAACCACACGCCGCGCGCGCGGCGCCCGTACGAGAAGAGCTCGAGCTGCATGGCGACGTTCGTGCCGAGCCGAGGGTGCGACGCACGCCCCTTGTTAGGGCAACGACACATGACATAAACATAAAAAAACAGAGGTCCGCGCGGATCTCTTGGATCCGCGCTGGACCCCCTCCCTGGCGCGCTCCGCGCACCAGGGGCGGCGCTGGAGGCGCCGCCAGGGGGGCCCCAGCGCGGATCCGAGAAATCCGCGTGGACCTCCGAGTTTTTATGTGTGTGTCATTCTTCGTCCCCCCAGGGAAAGGCTCAGGGGGGATGCATCGACCCCCAGACGAGGAGCTCGGACTCGGCATCTGGGGCCTCTCGCCGATCTGTCGGCGATGTATCGCCGACTCCAGGTCGATAGTTCCCCCCCTTGAGTTAGGTCGGGCGTGTCCCCCTACAGGCTGATTTTGGATGGAGAATTTGAAATACTCTAAAAATACATCAAAATATTCAAAAAAATAATCACGAAATCGTCCCCAGACTATCTTTTGACTATTTTTGAATACTCCTCCCGTAGAGGGACACGCCCGACTTAACCCTTGAGCCCGTCGCCCCCCAGCGTGGACCCTCCTGGTAGACCACCGGCGCCCCGCGAAGGCGCTCGCGGGCCAGCCGCGCCCGCTCCCCGTCGGCCTCGCCCGCGCTGCGCTCCGTCGGCGGGGGCCCCTCCTGCGCCGCGCCCGCGCGGCCGCGCGGCGACTCGGGCCGGCGCACGGGGAAGTGCCGGAGGCAGTCCTGGAGAGAGAGCAGAAGATGGAGCGGAACTCGGGGGCCTGGTGGAAACGGGCATACTTTTTTTTGTTTGTTCTCCTCCTCCTCCTCCTCCTCCTCCTCCTCCTCCTCCTCCTCTTCGCCTGCGAGGATTTAGCAGGGACCGACCGTCCCAGCATTCCTACAGGCCTACCACGACATGTTCTCAGAACCCAAAATGTTCCAAGGACAAAAACACGGTTCTTAGAGCATAAGCCCGATGTGGTAAG
>CAUYUJ010000460.1:77500-80000 GCA_963575745.1 Prorocentrum cordatum
CCTTCGGAAACCCAGCGAGCCCTTACGATTTGCAAAGATTCCAAAGGATTTCACCACTTAGGTGTCTAGGAATCCCTAGGAATCCGTAGGAATCCTTAGGAATCCCTGAGAATCCCCAGGAATCCTTAGGAATCCATTGGAATCCATAAGGATCCGTCGGAATCCTTAGGAATCCGTCGGGATATCAAGGGATCCTCGGCGCATCCTTAGGAATCCCTAGGAATGAATCCCTAAGAATGCCTAGGGATCCTCAGGAATCCCTAGGAAAACATACGAATCCCGAACGAATCCTTCAAGACTCCTTGCGCAAACCGAACGCCCTGGGCGTTCGGGTCCATAGCGAAATCCTTCGGAATCCCAGCGAATCTTTCGGATTTGCAAGGGTTCCTTCGGATTTTCTTAGGAACCCCAAGGAATTCCGCAAGGAGTCGGTAGGAATCCCTGGGAATCCCTAGCGACTCCTTGCGCAAACCGAACGCCCTGGGAGTCCGGGTCCCTAATAGAATCCTTCAGAAACCCAGCGACTTCTTACGATTTGCAAGGATTCCAAAGGATTTCACTAACTGGGAATCCCTATGGATCCCTAGGGATCCGTAGGAATCCTTAGGAACCCATAGGAATCCATAGGAATCCTCTGGGATCCGTAGGAATCCTCAGGAATCCTTAGGAATACCTAGGAATAACCCCTAGGAGTCCTTAGGACCCCCTGCAAAACTTCAGGAATCCATGAGAATCCTTAGGAATCCGGAGGAATCCCTCGGGAACCCTGCGAATCCCCAACGAATCCTTCAAGAGTCCTTGCGCAAACCGAACGCCCTGGGCGTCTGGGTCCGTAATGAAATCATGCGCTGCGGTATCTCTAGGAATCCTTCGGATCTGCAAGGGTCCCTAAAGATTTCCGTCGGAATCCCTAGGGATTTCGCAAGGAGTCGCTAGGAATCCCTAGGACTTCCTAGCGACTCTTTGCGCAAACCGAACGCCCTGGGCGTCTGGGTCCCTAGTGGAATCCTTCGGAGACCCAGCGAGCCCTTACGATTTGCAAAGATTCCTGCGGATTTCGCTACCTAGACCCTTGGGAATCCTTCGGAATGCTTGGGAATCCATAGGAATCCTGAGGAATCCCTAGGAATCCTTAGGAATCCTAAGAATCCCTGGGAATCCCTGGGAATCGCTAGCGAATCCCTAACGAATCCTTCGGAGTCCTTGGGAATCCTTCGGAATCCCTGAGAACGAATCCTGAGGAATCCTTCAGAATCCTTGGGGTTCCTCAGGTATCCCTAGGAAAACATACGAATCCCGAACGAATCCTTCAAGACTCCTTGCGCAAACCGAACGGCCTGGGCGTCCGGGTCCCTAGTGAAATCCTTCGGAATCCCTAGGAACCCTTCGGATTCGCAAGGATTCCTAAGGATTGCCTTAGGAATCCCCAGGACTTCTGCAAGGAGTCGCTAGGAATCCCTGGGAATTCCTAACGGCTCCTTGCGCAAACCTAACGCCCTGGGCGTCTGGATCCTTAGTGGAACCCTTCGGAAACCCAGCGGGCCCTTACGATTTGCAAAGATTCCTTAAGATTTCACTACCTAGGAACCCCTGGGAATCCTTCGGAATGCTTGGGAATCCACAGGAATCCTTAGGAATCCTTAGGGATCCGAAGGAATCTCTAGCGAATCCTTAAAACTTCAGGAATCTAGGAATCCTTCTGGATTTCTGGTGAATCCTTTGGAGTCCTTAAGAATCCTTAGGTATCCGTCGGCATCCCTGGGAATCCTTAGGAATCCGTAGGAATCCGTAGGAATCCGTAGGAATCCCTAGGAATCCCTACGAATCCTTAGGCATCCCTAGGAATCCCTTGGAATACTCAGGAATGCCTAGGAATCCCTGGCGAATCCTTGAAGACTCTTTGCGCAAACCAAGCGGCCTGCGCGTCTGGGTCCCTAGTGAAATCGTTTGGGAACCTCCGAACCCCTAGGAATCCTCAGGAATCCCAGCAAATCCCTACGAATTCTTAGGAATCCCCTGCGAATGGGTTTCCAGACGGCCAAAGAGCCCCCCAAGAAACTGTAGGACGGCTCCAAGAGCACTCCCTAGAGAGCTCCAAAAGGCATCAGCAGCATCGTCACCACCTCCTCCTAGTCATCATCATCACCATGATCATCATCGTGTTCACCATCATTACCATGAGCAGCATCACAACCATCATCATGCCAACCATCACAATCGTCAGCACCGCAACAACATAATCGTCCCCCCCACCATCATCATCATCCTGTTCCAACTTCTCATCATCCTCCACCTGCGACATCGGGGTGCCGGAACGCACAGGACGTTCGGTTCCATCATGTCCGATTTAATGGACGGGAGCCAACTGAAACCCTCAAACCAATTTCAAACCCTTGAAAAAAATCATGCTGGGGCCCAACATGGGCCGCAAAAGCTTCCAGAACACACACAATCATGCAAAGCACAGCGACACAGCATCAGAAGAACGGTTCACTACTAG
>CAUYUJ010000460.1:82256-89756 GCA_963575745.1 Prorocentrum cordatum
GCCCAGGGGGCTGCAACGCACCGTGGCAGGGCTGGGCGCCCCGAAGGATGGCGCGATGCGAACGTGCACGCTTGGCAACCGCGCCAGCACACGCCCCCGCCAAATGTAGCTGCAGCACTGCGCCCTGCCCAGGCCAAACCCGCCCCACCCGTGCGGGAGAGGCAGCCGCTCACCCCGCTCGTCCTCACGCGCATCCAGGCGCATCGCAGCGCCTCCCCGAGGCACAGCGAGGGAAGCGCCCACCACGTCAGCCCACGCCCAGACGCGGCCGACCCCGACCAGGCCACAGCCACGGCGGAAGGCGGCACAAGCGCCTCTCGCCAGCCCAGCCCATCACCCTGCGCGGCGCCGATCCGATCCCCGAGCAGGGCGGATTCTGAGCGCGCTAATGCCCAGGCGACTTCGCCACGCGACCGTCACACGGGCGGGCGCGTCCCGCGCAGCAGGACCTGCAGCCGCAACAGTTCACGCAAGGCCCCAGGGAGCTCCACGAGCTCGCCGCCTCGCGAGACTCAGGCCGATGGCCGAGCCCCCGAAGTGGTGCCACGCTTCGGAGCCAGCGTCATCGATCCTGGCCAGGTCGACCTCGAGCCGACGCCGTCCACGGACCACGAGCCGCCGCTGCCCACTCGCGTGATCGTCCCCATCGACGAGGCGCCAACCTTCGACCCGTTCAAGAACAAGTACCGTGTCAAGAACCTTGTGGCGGGTTTCGGCGGGGGCTCACCGCTCTCACCTCAGAGTCGGGGCGGAGCCCCCGCCACCTCGGCTGCTACCGCGGCAGCGGCGGCCCCGCGGGGAATCAGCCCTGTCCGCAACGTGGGCCTCACGGCAGCGGGCATGGACGAGGCCCAGCGCCAGGCCTCCGACCGTGCTGCTGGAGCTGTTCCACCAGATGTTGCTCATCAAGATACTGACGGGGCGGGCGCGCCACCGCAGGAGGGACCAGCGGTGTCGCGTGCGCAGTACATGCGCGTGCGTTGTGCCGCCGCCGCGCCTGGCCGCCGCCGCTGGTTCGCGTTTGTTTTTGTGTTCGGCAGGACGGATCGAGGAGTCGCCTCCCTCTCCCTCTGCTGCCGTCTCACCTCTCCTCCCCTCGTCCCCTACGGTACTGGAGTGAGGAGGAATTTTCGTAACATTTTTACTGACATTTATGAACCCCCCCTGGCGCAGTGCCGACCGTGTCCCGCCTATATTTCTGGCCTGACGGCGGCTACAGCCCCGGTCAAGCTAATCCATAGGAACGCCATGAGCTCCTACTGTGGCCAAGCCTCCTACCTGGGTGAGGGTCAAGCTGACCTTCACCGTGCGGGGCGTGCAAACCCCAGTTCCACCGATGGAGACGGGCCAGGTCGCTCCATACACCTCGTCAGCCTTAACATCACCAGTCTCTCAGCGAATTGGCCAACCATCACCGCCCTTGGTGTCGACCACGACGCCGCAGTCATAGCACTGCAGGAGACCCGACATGCCAAGCCGACTAGGCAAGCCATCGCTACCAGCGCCGCCAATCCACTCCACGGAGGATACCACGCCAGTCTCGGACCTGACCTAGATCTGGCGCGAGCCCAGCGCAGAGCTGCCCACGGCGGCAAAGACCACACCGTTGTGGGCAGCACTGGCGCCTCGGGAGGGGTCGCCATCCTCTCTAAGGATGCCATTGTCGACTCCACTGTCGACGACAATGCGCCCTGTATCGCCGCCCTCAAGGCCAAGAAAAGATGGCACGAGGTCTTTCTCCCGCTCTGCACTCAACACCGCCGCAGGCGGCGGCGAAACAACCACGGGCCCGCGGGGATCTACATAGCGAGCCTCTACGGGATCGCTGGAGGAGACAGCACAGCTCTTTTTCGGCTCGCTGACTGCGCCGCCGCTAGGGTCGGCTCAGCCCCTTACTTCATCTGCATGGACGCCAATACGAACATCGACGACAATCCACACCTTCTGCACATGTTGCAGCACGGATGGTTCAACGTTGCTGAGGGCACACCAGACCACACCATGCACACTTACGGCAATATCCCTGACTGGGACCGCGTCACCAAGTGCCCCCGCACTTCGCGCATCGATTATATCATTGCCAACCAAGCGGCGCGATCCCTCGTCACCGACTTCTGCTACCTTCGCGACTTGCCTGCGAAGTCTCACGTTGGCCTGCAGGTCACGCTTGACCTCAGTCGCCTTGACCATACGGCCCGACGTCTTCTTGCCCCCACGCCCTACCCGCCCGACGATGGAGCTCATGAGGGTCACGAGCTGCAGGCACTAGGGACCCTCATCGCTGGGCGATATCAGGACCGCATGGAGCAGGCCGACACACGAGACGAAGTGGAGCGCATGTTCGCCCTGGCTAACGAGGCCAGTCATGAGTACCATCTCACTCGTCTGCGCGACCTGCCACCTCCACCGCCCGACCACCCAAAAAAGAAGCCCCCCACCATGCACGGGCTCACGCCCACGTTCGAAGATCGACCAGTTGTCCCCCGCGCCTTCCCCACCTACGGAGCTTCCACGATACACATGAACCGACTGCGCAAGCTCCATCGGCAACTCTGTGAGCTTCGTTTCATCGGACAGCACCATCATTTAGATTGCCGTGCCATCCCGCCGTACCTTGCGCAGCGCATCGACTGCACGTGGACCGCGGCCCGCCTCCTATGCCACAAGCTGCGCCCCACGGTTCTCCTTGACTTCCCCGAGGCCTGGACCCCCGACGAGCCAGCACCTCACGGAGAGCACTTTGACGTTTTGATCCAACACCTCGACTTAGAGCTGGCGCGACGTGCGAACCGTGCCAAAGCTGAACGCATCAAGATATGGGCTGAGGGCGTCCGCGAGCCAAGCGGGCGAAAGGCGGCCATATACACACGGGCTGCTGACAGCTCGCCCACGGCGTATCTCCGCACGCCTACCACTCCTGACGATACGCAACTCCACTGCGACACCAACGCCTTTAAACCTGACGAAGCTTGCACGGACGACAGCGACGCTGACACCGAAGCTGGCGGCTTCAGCCCCAGCGACGGTAGTTCGCCCGACACGGACAGCGACGAAGACCACACTCGGGAACCACCACCTGCGCAAGTCCCCGACATCCTCCCTGCCAACGCCATTGTCGCTAACACCAAGGACATGCTGAAGCTCATGGTCGACACCTGGGAGCCCATCTTGGGCAGGTACCGTGCACGTGCGGGACATGACGCCGAAGCCATGCCGACGTGGGCCGACTTCTACGACGAGTACCGACAGGAGCTGCCTACGTCATCACCAGCTACCCCTTTCCACCTCACCGACGACCAACTCATCCACTTCATTCGCACCCGTTCACCGCGCCGCGCGGGGGGACTGGACGGCTGGACTACTAAGGAGGCTAAGGAGCTACCCGACGACATTCTTCGCCTCTTCGCCAGCGTCCTACGCGCTATGCAACGCACTGGCACCATCCCAGAACCCCTTCTCCACGTGCCAAACCCGTGCCTCCGAAAAGGCCGAGGCGAACTCCCAACGGACCAACGACTTCTCTCGGTGCTCTCCGTTTGGATGTACGCGTGGGAAGCGCCAGCTTACCGCAGCCTCACGGACTGGCGGAAAGGATGGACCCACGCCACGAGCTTTGGCGCTGTCCCCAAAGCTACCATTGGGACGTCAGCACCTCTCTTGCCCTGCGCATCGAACACGCCAGGGCCTTACTCCTTCCCTTAGCTGGGGCTGCCCTGGACCGACAGAAGTGTTTCGACTACCTCATCACGGACATCTGCCTTAACCTTGCGCTTCACGCGGGGTGTCCCCAAGACATCGTTACTGTCCGCAGAAACTTTTACAGGCGCCACAAACGTTACATCCGCATGAACGGTGCGTACTCTAAGGAACTGGCCAGGACAAACGGTCACCTCCAGGGAAGCTCTTGGTCCCTGGACGACATTAAGCTGCTCATGTGCGTCTGGACCAAGAGACAGCATCGTTACGTGCCGCGGTCTCTCAGCACTACCTTGTTGACGACAGCAACTCCACTACCCACACCGCGCCCGAGTTGCAGAAATCTCTTGATGAAACCGCCAAGTTTGATCGATTTTCTGGTCAACGCATTCATCCTGGAAAAGTGGCGGGGTGGGCGCTCACTGACGAGCTTCACACCGCCGTTACCCAGCTCACTTTGGCGGAACGGCCCTTACGCGTGGTCGACTCCTTTAAGCTCGCCGGGAGTTACATCAACGCCGAGGCAGCGCCGGCTCCAGCCGCGCTTAACCTCACGGCCACCGCTGACGCCCGTGTTCGCAGGGCGACTAGTCGCCTGCCGCGCATTGGCAAGCTCCCATCACCGATGCTTATTAAGGCGCGGCACGCCCGATCCCTTGCTGCCAGCGTCTGTACCACGGGCACCGACATTCAAGCCCCATCAGGCCCCGTCAAAACTGCCTACAACCATGCCCTTAAGGCGGCTATCCGCCCCAAGGGAAACAGGTGGGTCGAGTTTTGGACTCTCATGGCCGTGTGCGTCCCAGGACACGCCCTGGAGATTGACGCCATTATGCAGCGTGAAGTCTTCCTGTGCCTGCGGCGACAGGTCAACCGCGACGCCACTCTCTGCGGTCTCGTCAGGGATCTCCAACACCATGTCCAGACCCTTTTCGGGGGAGGACCGGAGGACCTGTTGGACGACTTGTCCAGACGCTTCAGCAGCTCCGTTGGACCTGGCCCACATTTGGCACCATGTACGACGACTGGGGCTGTCAGATCAGTTGGCTGAACCTTCCCCAAAACGCCTTCCTTCACATGCTGCGCGCCTCACAACGCAGAGCCTTTCTGAGAAAAATCAAGCCACGGCGTCATGACCTTGGACACCTGGCTTCGGTCAGACAGGGCCTCGACCTTTTCGCCAGCACGTGGCTCGCCCGCACGAAAGGAGCTGCCAAATGCAACGCATGGCAGCTGGCGCTCCTCCTCAACTACCTGTCGGGCGGGGATCACACCCAACAGCGACGATCTCGATCAAACACGTCCGCTGACCCCAGCCCCATTTGCCGTTACTGCGACGAGGAAGAGGAAACTCAGGAGCACACTGTTCGCGACTGCAAGTGCTGGGCCCGAGAAAGAGTCCCTCTCACCACCCTCATCAGTGACGAGCAGTGGGCCCGTCTTCCACCGCACACAAGACACTGCGGGCTCTTCGATGAAGACCCAGCCCTCCTCGATCTGCAGGCCGACCTCGCGAGGGACCCGCTACCTCAGCCCATACCGCGGCCCCCACCTGAGGGAGATCCTGCGGCTTCAGCCCAGGACTCCTACACCACCTACCTTGACCATGACACTGGCTGGACATGGGTCTACGCTGCCACGGACGGTGCATGCATCAACCAAGCCATCCCATTGCTTGCACGAGCGGGCTACGGCGTCTACTACGGCATCGACCACCGCATGAACTACAGTGCACGCGTTCACGGCATCACGCAGAACGCACAGCTTGCGGAGACCCTCGCCATTGTCCACCTCACGGCACGTGCCGAACGGCCCGTACACGTCTTCGTGGACAACCAGGCGGTGGTTGACGGTCTCCAAAGGATCATCGACGGACACTCACCACCGCAGGGCACGCACGTGGAGCTCTGGGAAAAGGTCCACCGATGCGTCATGGCCAAGCCAAACATGTTCCGCGTCGAGAAAGTCGCAAGCCACCAGGGCGACATGGGCATCGACCTCGGGCTCATCGGGCCCATCGCGGAGGAGTTCAATCGTCAGGCTGACGCCCTCGCCACAGCGGCGGCACGTACTCATAACCTTCCAGACGACATTGTCGAAGCTGCCAAAACACGACATCGCCAAGCGACCGTGCTCCATGGAGTCGCTGTCGCCATCTACGAGCGTAGACACCGCACACTCCCCCTCCCACACCGCAGGGCTGGGTTTACAGCTGCGGAACTCAACAAAATGGAACCAAATCCCCTGCTGTCTGACCAGGAACCACCCGCGGCTGGACCAGACATCCCACAGAACCCGGACGAGCTCTGGGCCGAGGCCCAACGGGCGATATTCGACGAACAGGAGGACGACCCGTTCGGCTTTGGTGGGGGCCTGGACTTCCTGGGCGACGGGCCAGCCAGCGCAAACCCTGCCTCGTCGGGCACCCGCACGGCGCCCCCGACTCCGCCATTGAGAGCGGCAGCGCACCCACATGACAACGCCGTTCTTTTTCAAGACGCTGACGAGCAGGACGATGACCTGTTCAGCTTCGGTGGGGGATCGGACGCTTTGGACGACGGACCAGCCAGCGAAAACCCCGCCCCGTCGGGAAACCTCTCGACCCCTACTGCGACTCCGTCCCCAAGAGCGATAACGCCCACATACGAAGATATCGGCCACCGCCAAGACGCCGACCATGACCTGGGCGACCCCCGAGGACTGAGTGGCATTGAGGACGCACCGCCGATACCACACGCTGCCGACCATGCCGCCCCACCGAGACGCCAACCTTCTACGCGACCGACCTCAGCGGCCTTGCACGGCATCACGACTGGCCCCACCGCGCAAACCACTCCGCCACCCCACCGCAGGCAGCCCGCGGGGGCGGCTTCAGCCCCCCCGCAGGGTACTAAACCAGACAGGCCCTCGTGCCCCATCCACGCTTCCTTCGTTGCTGAGCGAGAGGAAGCGGCTCCCCTGACCTCTCGGGGCGTGGCCCTAGCGGCTCCAGCCCTGGGGTCGCGCCGGCCCCTCCAGTCACCCTTCAAGGGTGACGGACGTCAGCGTACAGGGTCCCGCACTACGCTAGTCCACCATTTGGAAAGGCGCACCGAGGACCTCGCCTCTGTTTCGAGGCCCTCGGCTGCTGACACTGAGCAGCCACCCCTCACCGACCGCGAAACCGAGCTGTCACAGGCTATGGCTGCTCTCCAGCAGAGGTGCTTAGCTCTCGCCGCGGACCTCGCCGCTGCCCAAGCTCGTCAAGGCCCTCTACTCCAGCGCCTCCACAGCGCTGGGCGAGCCTTTGCCGAGCTGCTCACGGCCTCGCCCGATGGTGCCGCGCCGTCACTCACCATCCAAGCTATGCTGTCATCGTTCCGCGGCGCTCCACCTGGTGCCCCGCGCTAATCTCCTCCTTTCTGCCTGCCCGTGCGTACGCGTGGCTCCGCGTCCACGGTGTCAGGGCGTGGGGGCGGGGGGTGCCCCGTCACTGCGCGCCGCTTAGCGGCCAAGCGCCCAACAGGCGGTCTGCCAAGCCGCCTAGCCACGTGCCAGCACGTCGCCTTTCTTGTTGGGGCCTTTTTCCTCACGCGGTCTGACAGGTGAGATCATCATCGTCTGTCCGCCGTCTGTAGCGTCTGTCGCACTGCGCCGGGGGAGGGGGTTTTGTAGCCCGCCCTCGTATCTTAAGGCTGCACCGCCGCAAATAGTGCATGCGAGTTGTCGCACCGCAGTGCGCCTCGCGGACGGACCCTGGTCCGCCTACTTGCCCGATCTCTCTCTCTCTCTCTCTCTCTCTCTCTCTCTCTCGCTCTCTCTCTT